>VMDO01039966.1:0-12284 GCA_007922755.1 Pedetes capensis
GGGGGCGGAGTCAAGATGGCGGACAGATAACACACACCTTCTGTTCCAGAGCAATAAGAAGCCTCGATTAGGGGTTTAAAAAAGCCAATTGAATAAATAGAAACAGAGATAATTTAGTTTGAGAGATAGAGAATGAAACTAGGTGTGCACTGAAATCAAGGATTAGGCTTCAGAGGAGCTACACAGTGGCCAGCAGCAGTACACCACCATTTCGCCATCACACAGACAGAGGATAGAATCCCAGAGACTTGGAGGGGATTTCGCGCACACGCACCCACGGCCCTGACCCAACACAGAGTGCAACCTTGGCAGCACACTCTCACCATGCCTGCGGGATACAGACTGCAGATCCTAGGTGAGTCACCGTGAGGCGGCCCACAAACGCCCTCCATAGCGGCCGCAGAGCGAACGGGGAAGCTGGTGCCAGCGATCCGCGTCTAGAGCTAAGACGCGGCTCCCCTCCCTTCTGTTGCGGCGGGTCAGGCCTACTGTCGCGAACTCCACAGAAAATTGGGCACACATATGCCTGGATCCCAGACACATCAGAGGTGAGCCCAAATCACCCCACTGTGCTGCGGAGAGGTCGGGGGCTTGTGGAGGCGGCTAAGTTGCGCACGGCCGGGGAGCTCCTTTTCGGCGGAAACTGGCGGAGCAGTTCACCGCCAGCGGTGAAGCTCTGAGCGCGACTACAGCACAGGACAAGATGGCAGGATAGAATCCTGGAGACTCGGAGGGGACTTTGCCCACACACCCAGGGGAGCCGGACCCAACACAGCATGCAACCTTGACATCACACTGTCACCCTGCCCGCGGGACACAAACTGCAAGTTTTCTGGTGAGTCAGCATGGAATCGCACCCTCCCTCCTGTTGTGTCAGTGGGAAACCAGTGCCAGCAGCACACATCCAGAGCTGAAACGTGGCTCCCTCTCTCCTGTTGTGGCGGGACAGTCATGCAGACTCAATCTCCACAGACATACGGGCACACATATGCCTGGACCCCAGACACACCAGAGGGGATACTAAGTCATCCCACCGCACTGTGGAGAAAGGTGAGGTCTGCGGTGGAGGCTGAGCACCACGCGGACAGAGTGCTCCTTTCTGGCAGAGTCTTGCGGGACAATTAGATACAATAAGAACAGTTTCTACCGCAATTGCTGTGCATGGCAGACCTACTACAGACTCTCTCTGGGGGGGTTGAATATCATCCCACCCACAAGAGGATTTGGTTCTCCCAAGTGGTCTCCCAAGTGGGTGGAAAGCTGTGCTGCACCCCCAGCCATATTTTTTACTTTTTGAGACAGGGGCTTGCTGGGTCGCACAGACTGCGTCTGATCTCGGGCTTGTGGTCCTCCTGTTTCCGCCCCCCAAGCCGCTAGGATTGCAGGTGTGCACCACCGCACATGACTAGAAGTGTTTAATAAGTGTGTGTGAGCGTGTATGCATGGTTTTGTTTTGTTTTTGTTTTTATTTTTATTTATTTTTTTTGGTTTCATGGGGTTTTTGTTTTGGTTTGGTTTGGTTTGTTTTTTTTTGTTGTTTTTTGATTTTGTTGTTTTGTATGGGGGTATGAAACCAGGGTCTTGCACCTATTCGCTTTGTAGGTGCTGGACCGCCACGCTGCACCCCCAGCCCATATTTTTACTTTTTGACACAGGGTCTCTCTGGGTTGCGCAGGCTGCCTGTGATCTTGGGCTTGCGATCCTCCTGCCTTTGCCCCCAAGCTGCTGGGAATGCAGGTGCATACCACCGCACCTGACTATAAGCGATTTTATACGTGGGTGGGAGCGTGTATGCATGAGGTGTTTTTTTTTTTATTTGCTTCCTTCCTTGTTTTACTCTCTTCCCTCTTTCTATTCTCCTTCTCTTTTTCTTATGCTATATATGCAACCTCGTATTATTTTACCATCAGAGCCCCCACATGTCTGTCAGTTTGCTGTGGGGGCTTGCGTGTTGCGATGAGGCTGAGAGCTCTGCCACTGTAACCTTAGACATGAGCAAGATTACCCAAGGTTTTCAGCTGAGCTTCCAGACTAAGACAGACTAGGGAGTAGGACCTGGCGAGCCACTCCCGAAACAGCTAGCCATTGAAAACCCTATGGATAGCAAAGAAACACTGTCAGATATAGTGCCTGAAAATGAGGCCCCCAGGTTGGAAGGCACTCGAAAGACTACTGGGAAAGAGTTGCCTCCTCCAAATAGAGTATACCATGATGAGGGAAATGGAGTAAAACCCCAGGGTGCTCAACATGATGATGTGAGGTATTTAAATCATGATTAATTCTACTTGAGAGGAAATCCTAAATCAGACATGTGGCTCATACCTGTAATCCCTGAGATTCTGGAAGCTGAGGCAGGAGGATCACAAGTTCTAGGCCAGAGGCAGCCTGTGCAACTTAGTGAGACCTTGTTTCAAAGTAAAAGATAAATAAAAGGGACTGAGAATGTTGCTCAGTAATAGAGTACTTGCCTAGCATGTGTGAGGACCTGGCTCAACCCTCCTCCAGGGCTACAAAGAAAAATTCTAAATTAGATGGAAGTGATATATTAATAATTTTTCAAATCTTTTCCCACTCATCTAATGTCTTCTTTTAGAATTCTTAGGGTTGGTGGTAAAAATTTTAGGCCTGGCTTGAGGTAATTTGGAATCAAGTGGGAGACGGGAGTTGTGACTCCAGGAAGACTGACTGGGACAAGGTGGGACAGAATCTTGCCATCTACCCTGTGTTCTGAAATTCCCTACTCTCCATTAAGCATCTAGGATGGGCACATTTCTTCAGAAGGATCCTTGATAGATACTGCAGTGTCTTTTGTTGTTGTTATTATTATTGTTTTTGCAGTAATGGGGGTATAACCCGTGCATGGTTGGCCAGTGCTCCACCATTGAGCTGCATCCCCAACATCTTTTTTATTTTTTATTTTGAAACATTCTCACTAAGTTGCATAGGCTGACCCTAGTCTTGAATTCATGATCTTCCTTCTTCAGATTCTGAGTTGCTGGGATTACAGATCTGTGCCAGGGTACAGGACCTATACTACTTGTTGTTGTTGTTGTTGTTGTTGTTGTTGTTGTTGTTAAGTGCCATTAAGTCGTGTCCAACTCTTTGTGATCCTCACAGGCTTTTCAATGACTGATTGTTTTGGGATTGCCTCAGAAGCAGATTGCCACATCCTTCTCCCACATTTGCAGGGCTGGGAATTGAACTCAAGACCTCAGAGACTGCAGAGTGGCACTGCACCAACTGAGCTAAATCCCAGCACGTTGAGTTTGATTTATATTACCAGAATAGCTGACAAAGTCAAGAAGCAAAAAGAATGATTATAAGTGGTAGAGATGCTCCCAGTGATTAGTGGAAAAAGATACTAATATTTAGACAAATATGAGCCCAAATTTGAATTCATATATAAACTAAAGCAAGATGACACCCTAAAGAAATATTTGTTAACATTAGTAAAAATAAAATCAATACTAATTCTTAGAGGAAACTCTTTTTAAATAAGTATTATTAGTAAAGAGATATTTACAAAATAGAGAAAGTAAACTTTGCCTTCTACACTAATCTTAATCCTTAGAGCTATATTATTGACATGTGAATACTTTTCATCAAATATATTTTCTATTCATATAGAATTGTGATTTAGAAAATTGGGATTGTATCTATTTTATCTATTTCATTTTCATTTAGCTTTCATTTTTCAATCATTTCAGGAACATTTTCTAGGTCATTAGATATTCTTCAACAGCATGGTTTAATGGACCATGGCTTTTTAACATATATTATATACCCATTTCGTCACTTTTGAATTTTTTGTGGTATTGAAGACAAGCCCTGGATCCCATGCATGGTAGGCAAGTGCTCTACCACTGAGCTACATCCCAGCATTTCCTCACTTTTAGAGGTCAGTTGTTTTCCAATATTTGCTCTTACAAATAATGTGGTGGTAGACTTATATGTACATGATCCATTTATACTCATCTTTGATTATTTCAGGTAAAATTGTTGTTGTTAGGTGCCTTCGAGTTGGGTACTACTCCTAGTGGCCCTATGTACAACAGAATGAATACTCCCTGATTCTGTGCCAGGTTCACAATCTTTTTTATATTTAAGCCCATTTGTAGTCATTGTGTCAATTCATCTAGTGAGGGTCTTCCTTTTTGTTGTTGTTGACCTGACACTCTCCCAAACATGATGTCCTTCTCCAGGGATTGATCCCTTCTACAACATGTTGCCATCTGTGTTGGTGAAAAAATGTATTTCCAATGAAAAGATCATATGTCTGACAAAATTCTATCATGTGATCTCCAGCATTGTTTCTGTCACTGAGGCCACATTTTCCAACTACTGAGCCTTCTTTGTTTCCAACTTTTGGATTCCAGTCACCAGTAATTATCAATACATCCTGATTATATATTCGATCTATTTCAGATTGCAGAAGCTAGTAAGAATCTTCCCTATATTCATTTGTGGCCTTTGTGAGGGGTGCATAAATCTGAATAATATTCGTCTTTACTGGCCTTCCTTCTAGGCATATGGATATTATTCTATCACCAGCAGCATTGTACTTCAGGACAGATCTTGAGATGTCCTTTTTGATGATGAATACAGCTCCATTTCTATTTAGGTAAAATAGCTACAGAAATATGATTCCCAAACACTGAATATAGTTTCCTCATATTTAATGGCAATTTGCTTTTCTAAAAACATTTTTAACTATGTATTTTTTCAATCTACCCATCTATGAAGACAAGGGATTCTTTTCTACTATTAAGCCATTTAATTATCACCATTTTCTTTCTTCATTCATCTCAGTCCTCCTCAATATATTTAAAAAACATTTCATAAGTATTTTCTTTTCTTCTCTCTCTCTCTCTCTCTCTCTCTCTCTCTCTCTCTCTCTCTCTCTCTATTTTTTTTTCCTGGCACTTTGGGATTTTGCCAGAGCCTCACACATAATTTTGCAAGTGCCCTACCAATGTACTGCATCCTCAGCCCATTTTTAATTTTTTATTTTGAGTCAGGGTCTTGTTAAGCTATGTAGGCTGCCTCTGGCCTTGAACTCCATATCCTCCTCCCTTCATCTGCCAAATTGCTGGGCTGACAGGTTTGTACCAACAAACCTGGCTTTCAATAAGCACTTTCAATGAAGTTCTAGTACATCTTTCATTAAATTTTTCTTAGGAATGATATCTTTATGGTTGTATTTTGATTATTTTAATTATACTTCCTCTTTATGAATGGCATACACAAAATAAATGCAGTGCATGCTTTTTTATTCATTAGATATGTGAGTCTTCTGTGTGGCAATAGTATCATTTTATAAGTATTTATTCCTGTAACATTTTCCATATTAATTGTTAATGAATTTGTTTAAAATTGATTCCTTAATTTTCTAATGATTATGAACCTTTCAGGCTTTAAAAAATGTTATTTAGTTCTAATAATTTGAAATTCATGCATTTAAATGTTCAACTTATTTTTAAAGTTCCCAATCTTTCCCTAATTACCTCCTCTCTTTACTCTCTCCTGAAACTTTAGTTTTGTTCTTTTTCCAGGATCTTGCTTATTTAATCTCCACTTCTTTCCCCATTACTCAACAGTTCTTTTCAGGTTTAATTTAATTTTGATCTTTTCAAGAAACCAAATTTTGTTCTTGTTGGTTCTCTTCGTTTATGTTTTTACAAAAATTGTTAATTTTTGCACTTACCATAACTTTCTTCCTTCTCATTTCTTCAGGTTTATTTTATTACCTACTTCCCAATGCAGTTCTCATTGTATATTTTCCATAATATCAGCACACATAAACATACACATAATCTTTTTAGTTTGTATGTTGGCTTATTTGAAGAATTAATACATGCATTTAAGGCTAAACATGTCCTATCAATGTCACTTTGAATGCACCCCACTGTTTTTTTATTCATTAACATATGTTCATTATACAAAATAATGGGTTTCACCATGACATTCTCATGCATGCTTATCATGTACCTTCGTCTTGTTCATGCAGTATTATTTTGTGTGTGTTGTACTGGGGGTTGAACCCAGGGCCTCACGCTTGCATGCTCTGAAAGTGCTGGACCACTGAGCTGTATCCTCAGCCCATCTTTTTACTTTTTTTGAGACAGGTTCTCACTAAGTTACACAGACCGCCTCTGGTCTCAAACTTGCAATCCTCCTGCCTCTGCCTCCCGAACTGCTGGGATTATAGGCGTATGCCACCATGCCCAGCTTCATGCAGTATTTTTTAAAACTCTTTGGTGATATCTTTGTGATCTCTATCATGGTTTCTTTTATGACTCAAATCACTTAGAGATAGTTGTAAACTTGGAAAATATTTTGGCTTTGTAATATTTGTATTGATTTCTAACAGTGTTTGTTGTTGTTAGGTGCCGTCGAGTCAGTATCCGACTCATAGCGACGCTCAGAGGGTTTTCAGTGGCTGACTGTTTGGGGATTGCTTTGGGAGTGGATTGCCAGGTCCTTCTCCCATCTAACAGTGTTTAGATCACATAATTTCAATATCAATCTTTTTATGTTTGTTGAGGCTCCATCTATGACATAGCCCATAGTAAAATTTTAAAAATAGTTCAAATGTGTGTGAATAAAACATGCATTCATGAACTATTGGGTTTAATCATCTTTATGTGACTAGTTATTTAAAATTTCAGTATCCTTTATTTACTCTAGCATATGATGTTATATGCCTGCAGCTGTAGCCCTGTGGAATCCGATCCTGTCAGATCTAGGAAGCTAAGCAGGGTCGGGCCTGGTTAGTACCTGGATGGGAGACCGCCTGGAACACCAGGTGCTGCAGGCTTGGGAGAAGGACCTGGCAACCCCCTCCCAAAAATCAATCTGCCATTGAAAACCCTCTGAACAGCAGAGAAGCACTGACAATAGTGTTTCCCCTGTTGTACAGAGGGTCGCTATGAGTCGGATACCGACTCGACGGCACCTAACAACAACAACAACAACAACAATGATGTTATATAATGTATTGGTTCTATTTTTCATTATTGTTGCTTTGTTTTAAGACAGAGTCTCTCCATATAGCCCAAGCTGGCCTGGAGCTCACCGTGTACTGCAGGCTGATCTTGGATTCACAGTCTTCTTGCCTCAGTCTTTTGAGCACTAGGATTTCAAGTATGTATCATCACACCCAGCTCTATTTTTACCTATATTTATTTTATTGTTTTCTTTCTTTTTCTCTCTTATGATACAAACATATTTATTTGCTTTGTTTTCATTTGGTTCATTAATGTCTACTTTTACAAGATTCATCTTACTTTATTTATACTTATTTTGTTGTTGTTTGCACCTACTTCTTTATTCAAATAGTTAGATCATATTTCTTTCATTCTTCCTTCTTCGGTAAAACCTCACTCTGATATGGTTACCTCATAAGAAAGCCTTAGTTATAGATGATAATGTTGAATTAGTAGCATTCTCATTTTCATTACTTTCCAATATTTTCTTCTCTTTCTTCAAAAGGTTATTTGAAACATGTTAATGACAATTTACTAATTCTCATGAATGTCTACTTAGATTACCATGTTATTGTAGAACACTTTATATGAACTTTGGATAAATTTCTTTGAAAATAGATTGAATTAAAATTTATTGAATCTGTCATAATTTCTTGTACTTTTTTTTTTACATATAGTACCAAATAATTTCCTTAATCTAATGAGGTAATCTTGCTCTTCCAACACAAGACTCTTGTGGTCCCAGCTTCTGGGCATTTGCTTATGCTGAGTGCATTCCTCCAAGAATGAAGTCTCACTTCCTTCCCACTGAAGATCTGGTCTTCTATTTGGGTCAATTTAAAATAGCGTTTCCCTCTTGAATTCTTTCCTGATTATCTCAGTTGAATGCCTTTCTCAAATCTGAGCAATTTGTTATTCAATGTGATCATGGCACCTACCTTGTCTTACATTTTGTGACTGGGTAAACTTTAATCTTGAGGGTACAATAAGATAGAAAGAAGAAAAGATGTTACATAATAGACCCTTAAGTATCTGTTGGATCAGACTCAATCACATTCAGATTCCAAAATAGAAAATCTTTGCTCATAAGTGGAAATCATTTTCCCACAATGGACTGCCTGGAATATAGACCCGGAATCTTGTCAATACTGCAAGTTAAATTAGATTAATATAAAATTGTTCTCCACACAAGTGAAAACTGTTTCTATTAATAATGAGCATAACTACTGGTCAAAGAGAAATCGATTCCACCTGTTCCAAGTTACAGTGCTACCTCCTTCTTTGCCATTTTCTATGTCTTAAAAACTCCCCTGTATCTCTGTTTTCTCTACCAATAAAGCTTCTCTGGGGAGAGTCAATTCTGAAGGCAATTTTCCAAGACCATTTGCAAAATTGGTTGGAGCTTAAACTGTAACAAGAAAGGGCATTTATTCTGGGTCCTCAAAATAGAGTTTGGAAGAGACATTGCTGAACTTGTTTCAGAAATAGATTCTCTATGCCTCAGTCTTATTTCTTCATGCATAAATGTTAAAGCTATGTTCCATTAAGAGGATGTGAGTTTGTGTGTGTGTGTGTGTGTGCGCACACACGCGCACACACGTGCATGTGACCCCTTTCAAATTGGGTGTTGTTTATGTAAGTTTTTGAGCATATTTTGACACTCCCATATACAAGCTACATTTATGTTTAGTGCCATTTTCTCACAGGCACATCTGTAGAAACAGCTATTTGTGTTTTACTGCTACAGCATATGCCAAAATCATAGTACCCAGTAGTCTACAACCTTGTAGTGCAATGAAAATTTAAACTACATTATAAAAAACTTTAGACATGTTCTCCATATGTATACACAAAATTTTACACCAGTAAATTTTATTCTATTTTTTGTCAACTTTTGACAAGGTTAGGTTACTTTGAGATATTAAAGTATAACCAGTGTTAGTCAGGCACAAGAAGAATATTATCTTTTACTCTAAGATCTTTAGGTTTATCCTTGTTGTTGTTGTTAGGCGCCATCGAGTCGGTATCCAACTCATAGTGACCCTCATAGGGTTTTCAATGGCTGACTGTTTCAGGATTGCCTTGGGAGTGGATTGCCAGGACCTTCTCAGGTTTATCTTTAGAAGAACTAATATCACAGGATGACCATTTCAGGTGCTATCCAGTGTGGGACATGTTGGAGAGAAAAACAACAGAGGACTACAAATGTAAACCTATCTTTCTTGAGCACAAAGTGGCATGTGATCACTCTACATTCTAAGCAATAAAGAAATATTCTTTCTAGACATATTTAAGTACTGGCCATGTTATTGCTTCATCCATGGGAGCTTGGCTTGAGGCATAAAGTAGCAAACATATGGCCCTCATGATAATACTTACCTGTCCTGAATTCATGGCATGTATCTTTCACCAATGATGTCACTTTCAAGTTGACCTTTGCTTTCACTCTTTCACTTTGATCCTTCTCAACACCACTCTCTAGATGGCTAGTCATTATCATTGGACATGACACATAAGATTGAACTTGCTACTTTTGTGCTCAAATGAATTTACGGTGACATTAGATGGCTAATTTATTTATTTTTGCAAAAATAGAGATTGACAAAGATCCTTTGGTAATTAAAGCTGAGGAGATCAGAGAGAATCTGAAGTGACTTAATAACCTTGGCCACAAGTCACCATTCTGATCAATGACAAGTAAGTCAATGAGCAGGGTCACAACAAGGAGCCTAGCACTTGGATTATGAATATTGGATTATGAATCTTAGGATACTTTTTGAGCAGGCCAGGTTAGGTAGATTTAGGGGGCTGGAATAGTTTCATTTTCACATTTGGTTCTTTCCATGAAGACTTATAAAAGAACCAAAAGCAAACTAGAAACCAAATTAATATTTATCAAAAGCTAGGCAATGCCTGAAAACTTCCCCTCTTGTGAAAATGCAGTTCCTTTGTTGGAAGAATAATTTACAAACTTTCTTTAGGCTGTGCCACATAAATAGAACCTCTTACTTCCCCTTAGTAACTCCTAAATGACCAGGCATTCAGATCAACCCTACCCAGTCACAGGCAGATCTGAGAGCTGGGCCTGGTGAGGTACAAAGATGAAGACTTGCTCTGTCTTTGGGTCTTTGAGCCATAACATTATCATAGTATACTGGAAAACAAAGAATACCCTGAATTTTAACAATGGGTTAAAGGGTCTTCTTCCTATGGGTGTAAATAAGAGCTAATGAACATTAGAAAGAGGAGCAGAATTAATGAGGATGTTCTCTATCCCAAGGATGTTGGTGTTGTTGTTAGGTGCCATCAAGTTATGTCCCACTCATAGTGACCCTCACAGGGTTTACGATGGCTGATTGTGTTGGGATTGCCTTGGGAGTGGATTGCCATATCCTTCTCTCATTTTTGTGATACTGGGAATTGAACCCAGGACCTCAGAGACTGCAGAGCAGTGCTCTACCAATTGAGCTAAATCCAAGCCAATCCCAAGGACAAAGCCATGAATATAAGGAAAAGAGTTTAATTGTCCCTTTTCTCGAAGAAAGAGTGTGAATATTGTAACTCCAGGCAGGTGCTGGAAGTGTAACTGCTGCTGAATGCTCCAATTGATCAATACTAGCTTAGGATGTGGAGTGTTTCTACTGGCTGGGGCATTAGTGATCCCAGCTCTAAAAACTTGAAGGCAGAAGATCCTGGGGGGATTGGATAGAGTTCATATAAAAAGGATTGCAAACATGGTGAATTTGGAGTTTATAAAAAGATCCTCTTGGTCATTGTTAGTGTGTCATTAAAGCATCCTGTTTGAACTTATCAGAGTGTTTCTCTTCCCCATTATAAAAGAGAGTCACTTCTGGAGCTTGGTAAAAGTGCTTCTTCAAAAGGAATCATAGCTCTTGATAAGATGTGCTTGCATTGTGAACAAGATTAGAGAAGGCACCACTTAGTATGGGCATCCTATACTCAGTAGGAAAGAAAGAGATTCCTTCCTACACATTCACTTGTTGTTGTTGTTAGGTGCCGTCTAGTCGAGTCCATCTCATAGCGACCCTATGTACAGCAGATCGAAACACTTGCTGATTCTGTGCCAGGCAAACAATCTTACTTATGTTTAAGCCCATTGTTGCAGACACTGTGTCAATCCATCTGATGGAGGGTTTTCCTTTTTTGTGTTGACCTGCCACTCTCCCAAACATGATGTCCTTCTCCAGGGATTGATCTCTCTTGACTACATGTCCGAAATAGGTAAGACGCAGTCTGGCCATTCCTGCTTCCAGGAAGCACTGTAGTTGCACTTCTTCTAGGACAGATCTGTTGTTTCTTTTGGCAGTTCATGATATATACAATAGACATCCCCAACACCACAATTCAAAAGCATCAATTCTTCTCCTGTGTCCTCTGTTCAACATCCAGCTTTCACAACCATATGATGCGACTGAAAATACCATGGCATGAGTCAGATGCACCTTTGTCTTCAATGTGACATCTTTGCTTTTCAATACTCTAAAGAGATCTTTGCCACAGCTTTTCCTAGAGCAATGCGTCTTTTGATTTCTTGACTGCTGCTTCCACGGGTGTTGATTATAGACCAAGCAAAGCAAAATCTTGGACAACCTCAATCTTTTCTCCATTTATTGTGAAGTTGCGTGCTGACCCAGTCATAAGGATTTTTATTTTGTTGATGTTTAGTCATAATCCATATTGAAGGCTATGATCTTTGATCTGCATCAGTAAATGTTTTAAATCCTCTTTAATTTCAGCAAGCAGAGTGTGTCATCTGCATAACGCAGGTTGTTAATGAGTCTTCCTCCAATTTTGATGCCGTGTTCTTCCTCATAAAGTCCAGCTTCTTGGATTATTTGCTCAGCGTATAAATTGAAGAGGTAGGGTGAAAGTGTACAGCCCTGACGCACACCTTTCTCAACTTTAAACCACTCAGTGTTTCCTTGTTCTATTCGAACAACTGCCTCCTGGTTCATGTACAGATTTCTCATGAGCACAACTAGATGTTCTGGTATTCCCATTTTCCGAAGTGTTATCCATAATTTGTTGTGATCCACACAATCAAATGCTTTTGTGTAGTCAATAAAACATAGATAGATATCTTTTTGATATTCTCTGCTTTCAGCTAATATCCACCTGACATCAGCAATGATGTCCCTAGTTCCCCGCCCTCTTCTGAATCCCGCTTGGTTTTCCGGTAATTCCCTGTCTCTATATTGCTGCAGTCGCTTCTGAATGATCTTTAGTAGAATTTTGCTGGTGTGTGATATTAATGATATTGTCCGATAGTTTGCACAT
>VMDO01039967.1:0-12283 GCA_007922755.1 Pedetes capensis
CTGCTTCCCATATTCTTGTTTTTCTACCATTCACCAAGGAATGATACCAAAAGAAGGTCTAAGCCAGATTCTGGTCCCTCATTCTTTCAACTTCCCAGCCTCCAGATTTGTAACAATAAGTGCCTGCTCTTCTAAAATGTATTTATTTATTTCATCAATAAACCCTGAGTTCTTCAGTGGGAATTAAGTATTCTTGTCTATCACAGGAGATAATAAAAAGGAACAAGATATACACATCACTAACAATAACCGAAAAGAGAAAACCAGGTCAAAATGTGGCAGGCAATACATAGCTTACACATTGCAAAGCTTGATACTGGGAAAACACTGCTTCAGAAAGGTGCCAGCTAAATGGTGAGTGTGAGGAAATAAAATGTGTTTATTAGGGGCAGACAGTCTCCCAGAATCTGACAGACTCCATGCATCTCTGCACCCAGAACACTCTTATGGAATAACTGTACCATAATGGAGACTCCTGAAAATTATATGTCGTGTATAAACCTGGCCTCCCTAACTGCCTGTTTCTGTGCCTGGAACACCTTGATGTTTTTCATGTTTGCCTGATAATGTTTCAAATATCCTCCATGGCCTTCTGTCAATATTTACGTCATTCTGTGTGGAAGTGACAGCCCTCACTGAGCTAGCAAGAGTCTGCAATACTGTTTCAGAATTGAAAGCCAGTCCCTTCTGCAAAGTGAACTGCCCACAGGAAGCTACAGTGACCATCTGTCTTCCTTATGGAGTCCACCGAACAATAATCACTGGGCACTTTGTTTTGTCTGAACTAATTTTTCTTGTCAGCGACTTTCACTACAGTTGATTATTCAACATTCCTATTACAACAACCTGCCTCGACCTGAATTGCCTACATTGTTCTCAGGTCTCTTTGGTATGTTCTGTTCTCTAAATGGTCTATAGCCATACATCCTGGTGTCTAATCCCATCAGATCTCAGGAGCTAAGCAGGGTCGGGCATGGTTAGTACTTAGATGGGAGAATGCCTGGGAATACCAGCTGCTGTAGGCTTGGGAAAAGGACCTGGCTGCCCACTCCTGAAACAATCTGCCATTGAAAACCCTATGAACAGCAAAGAAGCACTGACAATAGCATCAGCCTTGGCATAGTGATGGGTAGTGTTTCATTCTGTTGTGCACAGGGTTGTATGAGTCAGAACCAACTTGAGAGCGTCTAACAACAACAAAAATTACCTAAATACTAAAATCCCCCACGTGTCTGTCACCTTGTCACCCTATGAGGGCTTGTGTGTTGCTGTGATACTAAAAGCTATGCCACTGGTATATCAGATATCTGTAGGGCCACCCATGGTGGATAGGTTTCAGCTCAGCTTCCAGACTAAAACACTCTAGGAAGAAGGACCCAGCAGCCCACTCTCAAAACAAGTAGCCATTGAAAGCCCTAGGAATAACAGAGTAGTATTGTCAAATATGGGCTGGGATTTAGCTCAGTCAGTAGAGTGCTACGCTGCAGTCTCTGAGGTCCTGAGTTCAATTCCCAGCACCTCAAAAATGGGAGAAGGGGCCTGGCAATCCACTCCCAAGGCAATCCCGAACCAGTCAGCCATTGAAAACCCTATGAGGGTCACTATGAGTCTGATACCGACTCAACGGCACCTAACAACAACAACAACAATTGCCAAATACAGTGCCAGAAAATGAGCCGCCCAGGCTGGAATGCATTGAAGGGAGGATGGAAGAAGAGTTGCCTCCTCAAAGTAGAGTCGACCTTGATGATGGGAATGGAGTGAAGCCCCTGGGACCTCCTTTTGTTGATGTGTCACAATTCCAAATGAGAAGAATCACAGTGGCCGCAACACTTGTCTCAAATATAAAAATATCGCATGATCCGGGCGTGGTAGCGCACTGCCTGTAAGCCCAGTGGCTTGGGAGGCGGAGGCATGAAGATCGCAAATTCGAGACCAGAGGCAGTCTGCATAATTTAGTGAGACCCTGTCTCAAAAAGGAAAAAAATGGGCTGAGGGTGCAGCTCAGTGGTTCAGCACTTGCAGAGCATGCAACCAGGAGGCCCTGGTTTCAATACCCAGTACCACACACACACACAGATCATGTGCATGGCACAGTGTCGTGCAGTGGTTTGTTCTGTTGTATCTAGGGTTGCTATGAGTCGGATATGACTCCACAGCATGTAACAACAAATGGATTGTAGCCTAGGCTTTTTTGGTTTACAGCTTCTCTCTTTTGTCTCCCATTAAAGGTAAGGTGCTGTATTGCTTGCTCTGTGCAAACTCAGGTGGCTTGAAAAACACTTGTGAGGTGCCTAAAGTTGGGACTTTATGGAAAAATATGGAGAGCTAGTTTCTGTAGCCATGTTGAGGGCTTCCTTCTAGGACAGGGCTGGTGTTGAGCAGAGTTCTGAATGGTAAGCAAAGCGTGAAGGGTTTTTCTTCACAGCAGGGAATATCTCTCCTGTCAGGCCTCCTTCCCTCTCCCCTGTCAATCATCTCCCCAAGGGGAGCAGCTGCCATCTTCCCCGCTGACGTACCCAGCACACATCTTAGCGTCATGACGCAACAGCGTACTGCGCTACTTCCGGTCCCCTCACTATAAATGTCCTGTATGAAGTATACAGTAATAATAGCGCAGAATGAGCTAGAAGAACAGGCTGGGGTGTTGGCACAACCTCAAAGGTGTTCTCTGGTTCTCTTCTGTCTCAACACTCCTCTGTCCATGGTAGTGTAAGCAGAGTGCCATTTGTCTGTTATCCCCAGGTGCACCACAGGCGTCTTCAGACTCCCTTAGCTCTACCTTCCCTAAGCTCCTGGTGCCTTTGTATACATCTTGCAGTGGACTACCTACCTAGCATCTCTGGGCATGAGTCCCTTCCTGCTGGTCTTGTTCCCATACTGACATACTGTTCTGTCCACTTCTCCCCCATATGCATTATAGTTCAGAGCACATTGAAGATCCAATTCACTGGTAGATAGGGTCTCATAGCGCCACAGATAGGCTGTGTTGTGCCTGAGGTCAGGAGTAGGCTTATCTAGGCTGTGCAGAGTCCCTAGAAAAAGTCGTTGGGGTTGGCAGGAACCATAGTAAAATGTCTCCTTGGAAAACTCTTTACAACTGCATGCAAAAGTGGTGGATGCAAGTTCATCATGGTGACACACGCCTGTAATCCCAGGACTGGAGAGGCTGAGGCAGGAGGATCATGAATTCAGAGGCAGCCTGGGCTACATCATGAGTTGAAGACCAGTCTGGGCAGTATAGGGAGACCATGTCTCAGGAAAAAATGTGGGTGCTTATTTATTTTCTGAGGGATGGTTCCTTATTTTTGTGTAAGTATCAAGGGAGGCAGACTTTGTCCCAATGCAAGACAAGTTTGTGGATCCAGCTCATGAACACAGTTGGCCATGGGTGAGGGAAACTTCAGATGCTCTCTTTTGCTCTGCCTTTTGTTACCCTTGACCCCTGGTGAGTTCAACATCATGGTGAGTTCAGTGATTTTCAGACTTTGCCCTGTATTTACTCTGTGATTCACAAGCTGTATTGGTGGAATAAAAATAATTGATGTTTGTCCCATTTGCAGCAATAAGTGTATTGAGTTAATGATTTCCTTTAAAAAGTATCATTTTTGAAATGATTATTTGTGCAGATGGTAAAACATTTAAGTGGTATAAGAGGATGGTGATTAATATTCAGAATGGTGTCTTTTTAGAGTTTTTTTGGAAGATATTTTTATTATATTGAAGAAATCCCTGGTATTAGTAGCTTAAGAGTTTGTCTACCATACATACTTACTGAATGTTATCACTTTTTTTCTGAAACTATTGGTAAGATATGACTTTTCTCTTTTAAACACATAATGTGACAACTAACCTGTATATACTTATTCTGTGCTAACCAAGGCATAGTTCTAGGCTTAAATCCCTCTTGTTATGGTGTATCATCTTTTGATGACTCCCACTAGTCTAGCAGTTATGCCCCTGTGCAGTCCCTTCCCTTTTCTGATATTCTGCCAGGCCCTGGTGTCAGGTTTTTGTTGTTGCTGTTTGTTTGTTTGTGTTTTGTTTTGTTTTGTTGGACACCGTTTCACTATTTAACTGAGGTTGGCCTTTTACTCACAATCCTCCTGCCTCATCCGCCCAAGTGCTGGATTGCAGGTGTGCACCACTACACCTGGCTTGCATCTGTATTTAAAAAAAAAAAACTGTCTATGCACATGAATGGTGATGTGCATCCTGGAAAGACAGTCTCTGACTGTTCCTCTGAGGAATTGCAAGGTTGCAGAATTGGGATCCTCGCCACCACCTGCCTGCTGCAGCAGTGCCAGAGGCTCACTGGGAGAGAGGACCCTCTGGTTGACTCCAAAAGGATGGTTAGGAATTCCCCAGGTGGAAATGGATCAGCTCTACTCTAGACAGAACAGTGGGGCAGGCAAGGAGACAGGGACCTATCACATTTAGGGGGCTTGAGAAGCAGTAAGATGTACTTGGTACTTCAGACATCAGGTACCCCTGGAGAAATACACTGAGGCAAGACTGAAGAATCCAGCTGTTAACCCAGGAAAAAAGGTCTTGTGTTGCCACCTCGAGGCAGTTAGATCTTGTCCTGTGGGTGTTGGGAGAACGTGGAGGGATTTAAGCAAAAGAGAAATGTCACAAGATCCATGTTTGAAAATGATCTGACTGGTCACCCATCAGGGAGTGTCTTCTATAAGCCCATCTTGGAATCAGGCAAAACAATTTAAGAGGTCATGGTGATGATTAGGAGAGAGACTGTTGTGTTTGACACCCTTTTCCAGCACAGATCCTGCCTCTCATTCCCTTGCTTAGCTCCTCCCTGTTTCATTCATTCCCTCCCACATGCTCTTCTCAAATATAGCTACCATTCTCTGATTTCTCTTTCACTTACTGGTTTTGCATCCTTTGACTTCTTGTTCTCCTGAGAATGGAATTAGCTCTAACTGTGACTTTTCAGAACTCTGCAGTGTGGACGTTTTTCTTGCCCATGCCACTAGTTCAGTAAGCACAGAATTATAGATACAGGTTGTTTTGTAGTTATAAGCAAATAAGCAGCTTTTTATCACTACATTGGGGCTGAGGTTTAGCTCTGTTCATAGAGTGCTGCTCTGTGTGCTCTGAGGTACTGGATTCAATCCCCAGCACTGCAAAAATGGTAGAAGGACCTGGCAGCCCACTCCTGAAACTATCCTGAAACAATCAGTCACTGAAAGCCCTATGAACAGCAGGGAAGCACTGACATAGTGCAGGGCATGGTACAGTGTTGGGGAGTGTTTCCTTCTGTTGTACATCGGGTTGCTATGAGAGGAACCCAACTCGACAACACCCAACAACACAAAACAACATCATAACTACATTAGGAGTATTCAGGGAAGTGTAGAAGGAAGTATTCAGCCTCTGTGATGCTCATAGAATGGGCCAGGTAATTCAGGAATCCTTAGTTTTCCAGAAAGCATGCCAGCAGCACCGTTTCTAATCACAAGAGCTGACTTCAGTCCCTGACTTCATGGTTTAATTGATTGAGAAACTCCATTCTCCATCTGCAAGTTTCCACACCTATAATATGGGAATAAAATACATTGCCCTAGCATTGCCTATCTCATGCAGTTGTTATGAAGCCCATTAAGAGAGATGTGAAAGGACTTTATAAAATTTTAGGGGCTGTGTACATGTTTGTTGTGGTGGTGGTTAGGTGCCATCAAGTCGGATCTGACTATTAGTGATCCTAGGTGCATCAGAACGAAATACTCCCTGACACTGTGCCATGCACATGATCTTTTTATATTTGAGCCCAGTGTTGCAGCCACTGTGTTTCTTCTCATTTTGAGTAGTGCCACATCAGCAAAAGGACATTCCAGGGGCTTTACTCCTTTCCCATCATTAAGGTTGATTCCACTTTGAGGAAGCAATTCTTCCCCAGTTGTTTGTTGAATGACTTTCTGTATCTGTATTTGATAGTGCTTCTCTGCTATTCATAGGGTTTTCAATGGTGGATTGTTTCAGGAGTGGGCTGCGGGGTCCTTCTTCCAAGGCTACAGCACCCAATATTCCCACAAGGTCTCCCATCCAAGAAATAACCAGGCCCGACTCTGCCTAGCTTCCGAGATTCGATGAGATTGGTCACCAGAAAGCTTATCCATCATGGCCAAGAGGTCAAAATGAACTGACTTTCACTTCATGCCAGTATGCTGGACTTGCTAGGAGTCCTCACCTTGTCCCTGTGTATGGACACAATTCTGGGCACTACCCATTCAGAAGGCCTGGGCTGAGGTGCCAGGCCCCCACCATCCTGTGTGGCCTTGGGCAGGACTGAGACTATGTGAGAGATTCAGCCCCTGAGCTCTAGAGCTACACAATCTAAATTTGAATCCCGGCAGTGCTAATAATCAATATAAACCTACAGGCATGAGTTACCTTTCTAGGGCATCATTTGGTTACCTGTGATAAAGCTATTGTGACAATTACTGTCTCATAGGGTTCTTGGAAGAATGATATCAGCTAATACGGGCAAAGTACATAGGACAACAAATATTAGCTATCATCTGATGTAAATTATTTTGCTTTTCCATAGTCAAGATTGTGAATGATGAAATTTGAGCTTACTAAGAAGACCTTTCCAAGTCATGGCAAGCTGCTCACTTGAGTTTATACAATAACAGACAGAAATATCAGACAATGGGGTTCCTTTTATCACTGACTCTCCAGGCAACCTGACCAGTTTTCCTGATATGTGAGCCTAATACTTCTCAAAATGTTAAGCAAGATTCAACTTTGACCCATTGTAAAAGATGACAAGAAAGAAACTCAGCCACTCAATGTTGATAGGGACGCTTTTCAAGTCTGATTACTTTTTCTTGACTGTGCTGTAGTTAATCTTTTTTATTGGTTTATTTTTCTCTATAGTGAACCAAATATGGGAGTCTTAGTAATCTTTTTACCCTAAGCATTTAAAGCAGAGATTTAAAAGCCCGTGGTGAGCACTTTAATACAGAAATGAGTAGTGAGAGGTTGCAGGTGTTTGGGGTATTTTCTCAACACACAGTGTCTTCCTTTACATGTCCTCTTCCTGTTAGAAGGTATTACTTTCTCTGGAGTTAACTGGCATAAAGAACATATCTTTTATTATTTCCTCTTACAGAAAGGACCATGCACATTGGTTAGGACATGAGGCTACATTTTAGTCCCAGGCAATGACTTACCTATGCTTGTTTGTATAGATTCCAACCACCCTTCCCCAGTCTTTATATCAGGAAGACGGGTGGACAGTCATAGTAAGCTTATTCATAACATCATATCAGCAAATATGTGCTTCAGAGGCAGATGAAAATATATGTTTCCCTAGAGGTTTGCTTTCCAAAAAGAATCAGGAAGGCTTTGGGTTTAGGTGAGCTAATATTTGGATTTAGGTGAGTTGATATTTAAGCTTTCTCCTACTTCTTTCCTTAATTCCCTCTCTACAGGGCTCCATCATTCCACAGGTATGCCATAGGTGCACCTCCATCTGAGCAGATTAATATGTCTCTTGTCTTACTTGGAATTCCTACACAAGAATATTGTGTGCAAGGAGATCTACATGTGGTACAATATTTACAGGTCACATTACCCTACATGGGCTTGAATCAATGCATGCATGAATAGAGATGTTTGCTTATTATTCTTTACAAAGGCAGATATGGAATTTACGTGGCCCCTCCTGGAAAAAGCCTCCACCCAAAGGTAACAAACCATAAAGGGTGATATTTCAGGCTGCTCAACAAGATCCCAAGTTATGAAAGGAGGCAGATGAGATGGTTGTGTCAACATATTTTACCTGTGAGACATCCACCCACCTTGCCAGCATGCAGAAGCCCAGCAGACTTACAAACCAGAAGAATGGGAAGAGTTGGTTTGCCATGATCGGTAACCTTTCAGATTTCCAATGACACTGAGTTGTTTATTGGTTCTCCACAGAGTATGAACTCTAAGGAGGTCGAAGTAAAAGTGTGCATGAATTTGGGTTGTCATGATACATTGTCAGCTGCCAACCAGTGTAGAGAGGGCAACCTGATCCTTCCATGTCCAGGTGATGCATTGCCAGCAAGATTCTGCAGAAAGGCTAAGAGTGAGAAAGGATAAAAAGAACTGATGTACACAAGCACAGCTTGAGCATCTTATGTTCACTTTGAGTTTTAAAAACTTTGAAGAGATTTTTTTGGATAAGTATTACTCATTGTTAGGCTAAGTGTACACAGAATGTGAGTCAGAAGGAAGATCATGTGTCTATAACAGATGATGAGTCAGAGGGAGGATAGTGTCTCTGTTCACCTTTTTTCTTTGTTGGAAAAAATTTAAAATTAGCATAGAGAGTGGTGGGATTCATGACATTTTCATACATGCGCATCATCTACTTTGCTCATGTTGCTTGGTGTCATCAAGTTGGGTACAACTCATAGCGACCCTCACAGGATTTTCAATGGCTGATTGTTTTGGGATTGCTTTAGGAGTGGATTCCCACATCCTTCTCCTGTTTTGTTTTTGTTTATTTGTTTCTTTTTGGTGCTGGGGATCAAACACAGGTCCTCAGTGAGTGCAGAGCAAAACTCTACCAACTGAGCTAAACCCCAGCCCAAGAGATATAATAGCAATAGTGAATAATACCATGAATACTCCTATGATAATCTCAGAGTTTAATAAGGAAAATGTGCGTGGAAATTGCCAATGATGCTAGATGGTAGTAGTAGTTGTTGTTATTAGGTGCCATAGAGTTGAGTCTGATTCATAGCAACACTTCATAGTGTTTTCAATGGCTGATTGTTTTCAGGATTGTTTCAGGAGTGGGTTGGCAGATCCTTCTCCCATTTTGGCAGTGCTGGGGGTCAAACCCAGGGCCTCTGAGTGCACAGAGCAGCACTCCAACTGAGGTACCCTCAAGCCCTGGTAGATAGAAGAGAAGACAATAACAGAAGTATGTGCAGGGGATTGCAGTGGTCCTAAGGAGGAAATAATTTTATTTGTTGAATGTGATTGGTGAGGAATGACTACCAGTTTGGTTTTTGTTGTTGTTGTTGTTGTTGTTACTGAGCTACAATCTAAAGGACTATTAGATGTCTTCTCAGAGGCACAGGGACATTCTAGGCAGACGAAAATGCATGGGTAAACATCCATAGGATTTTCTTGTTTGGTTGTAGTTCATGTATTTTAGAAGGAAGGCAGCAATGGGGGAAACATCAAATTAGAGGAAATTTAATAACAATTGCTTCACTTGAATTTCTGATATGAATAAATAACCTTTGGTCTCACCAATAGCACTGAATAAGCTGTTTATTGAGTTTAAACAAATGCTGAAGTATAAGAAAAGAAAGGACACACACAAGTCTTTGCCCACTGCTAAGGTGGAGAGGGCACCCGTGTGCTCCAAATGCACGTGTTGCACAGGGGACTCTTCACTGGCTGCAGCTCTGGCCCCACCTCCTGTCCCACCACATAAACATCGCGGGATGGCATCACTGATACACAGCCGGGCACAGAAGGGCTATTCAGCAGGCATAGCCCTGCAAGGAGCAGGACGTTCAGCAGGAAGGAAAACTCAGGAGAGAACTGCCGAGGGGAAGACATGATGCACCTGATCCCAAATTTCTCTGTGGAAACCTGGGTGCTCCTGGCTACCATCCTGGTGCTCCTCTATCTGTGAGTAACCGTCCAGGCTCCTCTCTTCTGAAATCCTGGATTTGGGATGCTATGCAAGGCTTTTTTCCTTCTCTGTTTGAAAGGTCAAGAGAGACAGTGGAGGTAAAGTTGGTATTAACACAATGTTCTCACGATTTAATGCAGATCCATTGAGCGACTCCAGCTCCCCATCCTGTGGATAGGGTTAGCGAAATGATTTGTTCTTGGGGTGATCTGATCAACTTTCAGTTTGGTCCTAGACAAATGAAACAGAATTTAGCAAATAAAGATTATAAACTTCTGCCCACCAAGTACATGGCCACCTCACCGCCTTCCCACTCTTTGTGAATTCTAGGAGCAATGTAATGCTTGGGCTTTTGTCTCATTGTCTCTGTCTTCTCCATTCTGCCTGTTTGAGGAGATGGGTAGAAGGCTTGTTCCCTGTGGGTGCAGATGTTTCCTGATCCCCTTTTTCCTATACTCTAGCATGACTAACACCTCAGACTTCATGGAAGGGACAAACTCCATTCTTCCTTGTTTTCTGTGACCTCTTGATCTGCTATCCTTCTTAAAACTCAGCTTCTCCACCCTGAAATATTCACAGTCATTTACCCCTGAATGATGAGTCTGTAGAGCAGTAGGCAGCTGGAAAAAACCTTTTGGTGGATCCTTCTAAAACATGTCTTGTCATGAAAATTTTTGGTTATATTTGGTGAGATTTTATAAGAAGTACTAGCTTTGTTCCAGATATTTAGTCTGATACTGCCTTTAAAGGCTCACATCTGTAGAAGAGGAAACAAGGTATTCATTTGCCTGCCTGGAACATTATTATGGCTTCTTATTTTATGCTGCATAATGCACCTGCCATTATCAAGAGGAAGCTGCCTGCCCTTTGGAAGACCTAGATTTGTTGTAGTGGAAAGCAATCTTGGGTTTGTTGTTCTTCTGAGGTGTCATTGAGTTGGGTCCAACTCATGGCGACCTTCATAGGGTTTTCAATGGCTGATTGTTTAGGGATAGATTCAGGAGTGGATTGCCACATCATTCCCCTGATTTCTGGGGTGCACCGAGCCATATATACATATACTTTTCAGCCATAGTTTCTCAATTTGCCACCATGGGACCAACTTATGGGACTAGCAATGACAAACTTAAACTGGTTTCCAGAAGCCTCTTCCATCAATCTCTCTTCTTTTCTGGGCGTGGTGTCTGTCCATCACCCAGGAGTGGGAGGGTTTATAGTGTCTAGAACCCCAAGCATTGGGAGTCTAGATATGATGCATCTGAGTTCCCCACGGAACATTAACCTTAATGGATCTTGTGCAGAGAAAGCTGTAGAGAGGCAGTAAACTAGCTGCTTTGTCACTGACCATCTTGATAAACGTGTGCGTACCTGGCACTGAGCATCACCAGTTGGAGACCCAGATTCTAGGAAGAGAAGTGTGGCCCAGAAATGATTCCATTATCATTCGTTTCTCTGCAGTGTCATTCAGGGAACAAATGAGACACCAGCATTCTTTGTAGGTCAAATCAGCCATGTTGTCTGAGAACAGAGGTGCAGGTGTCCCTGATGGGTGTTCGGATTCCTTTGAAGCCAGTGGAAGCCTCCAACACTGTTTTCATTTTACAGAAGTAGGAATACTGGGAGTCATCACAGTGACTTGGGAGGCAGAGGCAGGAGGATATCCAGTTCACAGCCAGAGGCAGCCTGCATAACTGACCAAGATTCTGACTCAAAATAAAAAATAAAAAATGGCTGGGTGTGTAGCCTATCAGAACAGCACTTGCAAACAATATGTGAGGCCCTAAGTTCAACCCCCAAAAACTGCAAGATTAAAAAAAAAAGAAAGAGAGAAACACTGTAACTGCTCCTAGTTTGTGCTACGAAGGAAGATTTGAGTCAGGCTAGACTACAAAACAGGAACACGTCTTAGAGGAAAGGAAAAACAAAATCCTCTGAGCAAATCCTAAGAACAATGTTATCATAGGTTTTCCAGCATAACGTATATCCCATGTCATTTAGTATATGAAATTATGCAAAAATATTATGATTGAAGCAAGGGAAAAAGGTTTCATCCCTTCTACCTTGAACAACAATCCTTACTTTATGGAAGAGTCAGTTTCCTAAATGGACAGAAGCAAATGAAATGCCCTATAAAAATTTCAACCTGAATCTCTCAGGAACACTGAAACTCAAGTTTGCCAACTTTTATCAAGTATTAAATCTGGAATGGGGAGCCTAAACACTTCAGCTGCTTTTCTGTAATCATTTTGAATTTTAGAATGTCTCTCAGTGGAGGTGAGAAAAGAGATGGTGGGTGTATGTGATTATTGCTCTCTGAGTTTTTGCAGTTACTTATTGCTTACATGTTACCTCTCTGGCTTGTCTGTTCCCATTCTTGTATCAGTTACTGACAAGTTCCCATAAATGGAAAGTTACAGTCCTCGTGACTGGGCCTCTTTTTTATTTTATAGATTCGGGACAAAAACACATGGAGTTTTTAAGAGGCTGGGAATTCCTGGGCCAAAACCTCTGCCTTTTGTGGGAAATGTTTTCTCCTACCATCAGGTAAGTGTTATCTAAGCTACCTCTTTTGTTTCTTATGATTGAAAACACTGGGATAGTTCCAACAGTAGAAGT
>VMDO01039969.1:0-12283 GCA_007922755.1 Pedetes capensis
ATTATTTATACTGCTCATTTTATTTATTGACCTTTGTGCATTCAATTCTTGATGCTTAATAAATTTCAAGTCTTAAGTTAATTAAAAACCTGAGGAATATACATACCTACAATTCAACAATGACATTTTGATAATTATTAATAGGCTGTTTTCTTCCTATATTTTACACATATGACATTCTTGCTTATCTATCCATATTATCAAATCTTGGGGGAGTAGGTGAATGTTTGTCCCAGAAGGAACATTAATAAGAAGATCAATAGAGCACTCGAATTAAATACACAAATATGAATATTGCCATTTAGAAAAAGATAGCTTATTCACAAAAGATAGTAAAAATTTCTTTCTATTTTCATTATTATGTAAAGTACCTATCTTGATCCCAGCTTTGCTGTCCAATATAGTAACAACTAATTACATAGGACTATTATAAATTTCAGTATGGCTAGTTCAAATTGTTATGTGCTATAAGTGTGATGTCTGCAGCCATAGCACTGTGGCATCAGATTCCATCAGATCTCGGAAACTAAGAATGGTCGGGCCTGGCTAGTACTTGGAAGAACGCCGGGAACACCAAGTGCTGTAGGCTTGGGAGAAGGATCAGGCAACACAGTCCCAAACAATAATCAGCCATCGAAAACCCTATGAATAGCAGAGAAGCACTGATGATAGTGTTTTGCCTGTTGTATGTAGGGTCACTAGGGCTGGGATTTAACTCAATTGGTAGAATGCCACTCTGCATTATCTGAGATCCCAGATTCGATTCCCAGCACTGCAAAAATGTGAGAATAACGTGGCAATCCACTCCCAAGGCAATCCTGAAACAATTAGCCATTGAAAGGGTCGCTATGAGTAGGACATGACTTGACAGCACCTAAAAACAACTACAACATAAGTGTAAGATGCAGACAAAATCTGAAATATCTAATATGAGAAGTTGTATATATGGTCACTGTGAGTCAGATTCAACTGGATGGCACCCAATAAAACATGATACTAAAAGTATATAAAACATCTCATTAATGCATTTCTATCATTGATTACATGTTGAAACATTAGTTTGGAAGTATATTGCATTAAATAAAATACATTATTAAATACATCTATATTTTCATGTGCCTATTAAAAATTACATGCAGTTTCTATTACATATTTATTCAATAGTACTTGTCAGCACCATAGGAAATTTTTATAAGGAAGATATAGATGGAGAATAAAAGTGAAAGGAACAATACTTTCAAAACCTGCATGGCTGAAATGCATACCTGTTCAAACAGTATAATTTGACAGAAGGGAAAATAAGAGAGAGAAAGAAATTGAACAGCAATGCTTAGAGAAAGTACACATATAAAAGTATCTCTTGTTATGAAAACAAAGATTCCATATTTGAAGAATGGGTTGCAGGGTCATGGTAGGAAGAGAAAAGGCTGTGTACTTATTTAGATTATAAGATCAGACTTTTTGAGCAAACAGTTGTTGAAAGTTCCGAGTATGCTTGATTAGCTAATAAATTACCGAAAGAGTATTTCATTAGTACAGTTAAATGATAGGGAGAGGTTCCTTCTTTTTGTGAACAGCTTTATTACAATATAATTCACATACTGTTTAATTTTCTCATGTAAACTATGCAACTCAATATTGTTAGTGTATTTCCTCATAGGCACAAACATTACTAGTGTCAATTTTAAAACATTTTCATCACCTTTGAAAGAACACTGTGCCCTTTAGCTATAAACCTCCCATATGTTAATGGATTCATTTGTTAGTATTTTGTGGAGAATTTCTCTGACAATATTCATGAGATATATTGGTCTATAGTTTTTTTGTGTGTGTTGTTATTGCCTGGATTGGCATGAAAATACACCGGTATTTCAAAAATAGTTGGGAAACATCCCTCTTTTCTGTTTTTTAAAAGAACTTGTGACTTTTTATTAACTTATTTTTGAATGTTTTATAGAATTCAGTGGTGAAAATATTTGGGCCCAAGTATTTTATTATGGGTAGCTTTGACTATTGCTCCAATTCTCTCTATTCTTTTTGTGGTTTGAATATAAACTGTTCCCCAAAGGTCATATGTTTGAATGCTTGGTCCCCAGCTAGAGACACTATCCTGGAAGGTCATGTGCCTTTGGGAGGCAGGATCTAGCTTTGTGGAAGTAGTTCCTGGTGGGGAGGATATGGAGGTTTTTAATCCAGTCCTTGGTTCTGGTCGCTCCCTGCTTCCTGATCTGTCAAAATATAAGATTCTCTCCCCACTGGGCCACCATGCCTGCCCTGCCACCATGACTCCTGCTATTATGGGGTGATATCCTGTAAATCTAAGCTCCCCCAAAATTGTTCTTCCCATAAATTTGTTTGGCTTCTCTGCTACAGTAACAGATGTATTGACTAATATAATTTTATTTTTTCCTGCATCTATTTTGGTAGATTATGTCTTTGAGTTGCTTGTATGTTTTGCATAAATTATCTAATTCATTTTCAAATTATTGTTCATGTGAGTCCTTTATAATCTTTTTCTAAACTTCAGTGGGGCTGGGATTTAGCTCATTTGGTAGAGCACCGCTCTGCAGTCTCTGAGGTCCCCAGTTCAATTCCCAGCACCGCAAAAATGGGAGAAGGATGTGGCAACCCATTCCTAAGACAATCCCAAAACAATCTGCCATTGAAAACCCTATGAGGGTTGCTATGAGTTGGACACAACTCGACGGCACCTAACAACAACAACAACTAAACTTCAGTAAGATCAGTAATAACACCAGCTCTTTTATTCTATTTATAGTAATTGAAATCTCTTTTTGATATCAGAGCTAAAGGTTTGTCAATTTTGCTGACCTACACAAAGAATCAATTCTTGGTTTCACTGATTTTTCTATATTTCTTGTCTTTATTAATTTTATTACTTATTTTTATTCTTTATTTTTTACTTGAATCTGTATGATTTCCTTCCTTCTACATTTTAGATTTAGTTCCTCCTTTTCATTCCATATTCTTTAGAGAGAGTTTATCTCCTTCAGAATTCTTCCTTTACTACATAGTAAAAGATAGAGAAGACTTGGATGGGAAACTTAGATGGGAAGGGGGGGGAAACATAGGGGAGGGTAAGGGATGACCTATATGAATAATGTTTATCAAACTGCATATATGAAAACTGTCACAATGAAAAGCATGTCAAAATGAATCACATTATGATGTACATTAAAAATTTCTAATAAAAAAAGAATTCTTCTTTTCCAAACTTTTATTAGTTTCTATTTCCCATTTATAATGGCTTGAAATTATAATAAAATGGTACATAGCAAGGAAAAGAGTAGCATCTTCATCTCCCTCCTTTATTTACAGGAACGTTTTCATTTCTCTTGCCATCAGGTATGAAGCTAGTTGTTACCCATGAGCCACCTTCATTTACCATATTAATGGTGTTCCTTTCCATTCCTGGTTTTTTTGCATGTTTTTATAATAAAAATGTTAGATTTTATCAAATATTTTTGTGTGTCTGTTGAGATATTCATGTTCTTTCCTGCCTTCATTCTATTAATGTCACTTGTTACACTGAGTTACTTATGCAAAAGTAATATTTTGCATTCTTGTGATAGATTCTAATTAGTTGTAGCAAATTATCCTTTTAATATGCTGTTGAATTTTGTCTGCTACTACTTGCTGAAGATGTTCACCTTTATATTTCTAAGGGATATTTGCTTATAGTTTTCTATTCCTGTAGTGCTATTATCTGACTTTTATTTTGGGATAACATTGGCTTCAAAATGACTAATAAGATGTTCTGGGTTAATCTAGTTTTGGAATTATTGGAGAGGAATTGGAGTTTCTAGTCTTGTCCTTTGCTTGGAGGATAAAATGACTTTTTTGAAATATTTTTTTGTGTTAAATATGATATCATGTTGCTTTCATGGGCAATTTGAGTCATTTACTTTCTTTTGAATATACGGGTAATACTTCCCAGTTCTTCTGGAATCTTCAAATACTTACTGGAGAACTGGACCTTTGAGATAGGGTATTGTAGAAATTGTGGGTGATGACATGACTTATTATAGTTATTTGATATTTATTTATGTATTTATTTATTTACTTATTTTTGCCCTACTGTGCATTGAACCCAGGGCCTTTTAATTGCATGCTTTGAAAGTGCTATACCACTAAGCTGTACCCCCAGCTCATTTTTTTACTTTTTTATTTTGAGAGAGGGTCTAAATAAATTATGCAGACTATCTCTGCTGTCAAAATTGTGATCCTCCTGCCTCCATATCCTGTTTTTTTTTTTATTATTTCTTATTGTTTTGTGGCAAGGTGGATTGTTTTAGCAAAATCTGCTTACCCATTTCTCACAGTGATAAGCTTTTAATATTGCTACCCAGGATGCTGCAGATTTGGACAGACAAGTAGCATGTCCAATTACAACATTCCATCACTCTATAATCATGATGTTCTAGCCAACTGAGATTAGTCTTTAATATGAATGCAGCTTCTTCAGAGAATTTTAGTTCCACAATCTAAAAATAAAGTATACCTCCTATCCCTCTCACAACCATAGCCTGACTTACAATCAACATCTTATACTAAAGTGGTGCAATTGTTATTATTGCTGAAATTACTAGATTATCAGGACACAAATCCCATATGTTGCATTCAGCTTCAGTTTTAGTGTTGTATATTTGATGAGTTTTGAATATATGGGTAATGACATGCATACTGACATCTGGGACTGGGACTTAGCTCAGTTGGTAGAGCAGCAGTCTGTAGTCCTTGAAGCCCCAAGTTCAATTCCCAGCACCACAAAAATGGGAGAAGGACTTGGCATTCCACTCCAAGTTAATCCCAAAACAATCACCTGTTGAAAACCCTGTAAGGGTCTCTATGAATTAGACATGACTTGGTGGCACCTTACAATAACAACATTATTATACATGTTATAGTATGTAAAAACATCTTTATTGTCCCAAAAATCCTCTATGTTCCACCTATATATCCTTCCTTTCTTCTAGGCCCTAGCTATAATTGATCTTTTACATTGTCAGCACAGTTTTGCCTTTTCCAGGATCTCACATGGTTGGACTTATATAGTATATAGCCTTTTAAGAATGGCTCCTTACATTAAGGATGTACATTGGAATTTCTTTTGTGCCTTTCCCTAGGTTCCAACCCATTTCTTTTTAATGCTAAACAAATATTCTGTGGTCTACATCTATCCCAATTTATTTGTCCATTCACTTACTGAATATCACCTTAGTTTGTGTGCAAGTTTTAATAAGTATTAATAAAACTACTATAATGGAGTTCAACAAATAGAACAACCAGGAACATAATTGACTACATTTTGGAAGTAGAAGGAGAACCTCAATATCAAAAGTCAGAAAAAGACAAAGTTCTGATTGTGGATCAAACCATCAACTGCTCATAAGTAGGTTCAAACTGAAACTGCAGAAAATTATAACAAGTGTATGAGAGAAAAGGTATGACAATGAATATATTGCACTTGAGTTCAGACCACCTCAAGAACAGGTTTGATGTTAGAGACTAATGATCAAAGACCAGAGGAGTTCTGGCATGACTTCAAAGACATCAATCATGAAGAAAGCATAATGTTATTAAAAAGACAGGAAAAAAAAGAAAAGACCAAATTACATGTCAAGACAGACACTGAAAATTACCTTTGGATGTCAACTAGCTAAAGTAAAATAAAGGCATGACAAAGGGAAAGAGCTAAACAGAAGATTTCAAAGGGCAGCTTGAGAAGACAAAGTCAAAATTATAATGACTTGTACAAAGAGTTGGAGACAGAAAACAAAATGGTAAGATAGTGTTAAAAATGTAAAGAAAAAATTCAAGCCCCAAGTGGCAACTTGTGGACGATTCTAATAGAGAGTCACTCCAGAAAATGAAGCTTTAAAAAATACAATATAGTCTACAGATAAGAAATGTCAAAGTGTTTGTGTATCTAATTTGATGGACAATAACTACTACAGTTTGGATACATGTTTTCTAAAGTCTTATATATTAAAATATTGGTGTTACCTTGATATTTTTGGAGGTAGTGGAAACTTTAAGAGCTGGGCCCAGTTGGAGGGTCATCAGATCATTTAGGCCATGTCTTAGGAGGACATTGTAGCATTCCCATCTGTTCTATTGATTTCTAGCCCTATAGACACATGCTGGGAAATAGTTATAAATATGCAATATTCCATGAGATAAGCCATGATGTGTTGCCATAGGCCTAAGGCAACGGGGCGACACAATCATGGTCCTTAATTTGAGAAAAACAAAACAAAACAAAAAAAGATACCCTTTTCTTTTTATATACTTGAGTTGATTATTTCAAGTATTTGTTATAGAAAGCTCATTAACAGAATGGTTGTACAATCTAACTCCCTTTTCTACTAAAGAAAGCACATGAGAATACAAATGTGTGGCCAGGAGGCAGTCATCTGAACAGAACAAGGAAACCCTTCTTGGTTTAACATTCAGAAGCTATGCATCAGGGCTATATTCTTTCACTTTACCACTTCAATTTCTTTCTTTTTCTTTTCAGCTTTGTAATTTATTAGTCTCTTAAACCATGTAGAGAGAAAAAATGAAGTTGTAAATCATTGTTAAAATAAAGTTGGGTTTTACATTTTCCCATTTCATTGATATCTTTATTTATAGGACTGAGTTAGTTATATCCAGTGTCATTTATTTCTCCTTATATGACTTCCTTAGTTATTTCTGTCTGGACAGATCTAGTGATAAACTAGCCTTCAGTCTTTATCTGAGTACATATTAATTTCTCCCTCACTTTTTTTTTGGGGGGTGGTACTTGGGAGTTGAACCTGGGTGTAAAGGATGCATAATAGAAAAAGCCAATGTTGTACCACATCATCATTTACCTCTTCAATTTCTATGCTGACCAAATAATCTGAGAAGCTGGACTTTATGAAGAAGAATCCAGCATCTTGATTGAAGGAAGATTCTAACAACCTATGATATTCAAGTGATACAACTTTGCTTATTGAAAGTGAAGAAAAGAAGAAGATTTGAAATATTTACCGATGAAGATCAAAGAATACAGCCTTTAGTGTGGATTGTGATTTACCATCAACAATACAAAAATCCTTACAACAGGATTAGTAAGTACCTTCATGATAAATGGAGAAAAGATTGAAGCTACCCAAGATTTTGCTTTCCTTGATTCTATAATCAATATCCATGGAAGCAGCAGTCAAGCAATTCAAAGACACATAGCATTTGGAAAACTTGTGGCCAAAGACCTGTTGAAAGTATTGAAGAGTAAAGAAGTCACATTGAAGAGGAAAGAGTGCTTGATTCATGTCATGATATTTTCATTGGCATCATATGATTGTGAAAGCTAAACATTGAATAAGGGAGACAGGAGAAGAATTGATGATTTGAATTATGGTGCTGGAGACAAATATTGAATATATCATGGAATGCCAAAAGAACCAACAGATCTTTCCTAGAAAAGTACAACCAAAGTGCTTCATGGAAGCAAGGATGGCTAGACTGTGTCTTATGTATTTTGACACATGTAGTCAGAGGGGACCTATCCCTAGACAAGGACATCATATTTGGGAGGGTGTCAGGTGAACAAAAAAAGGAAAATCCTCAAGTAGATGGATTTACACAATGTCTACAATGCACTTAAACGTTAATAAGATAGAGTACCTGGCACAGAATTGGAGAGTGTTCTGTTCTGTTGTGCATAGGGTTGCTATGGGTATGACCCAATTCAATGGCACCTATCAACAACAATAACACATTTTTGTTATTGTTACTATGATATATCAAGTTTCAATTGATCTGATTAAATTTGATCTTCCACTCAATTTGGTAATTTGCATTTGTACAGCTCACATTTATGCATTCACTATCATTTGTATTTTTACATGCTAATATTAAACTAACAGTACATGAAGGATGAAATCAATGTGTATGAAGCACAATTGATTTTATCTTAATGAATCCTTAGTCTATATTCAGAATTTTAAATTAAATTGCAACCCATATCACCATATCATTGAGGTCTAGACCATGAGCTCTGGAAATGTAATTTTATGTCTAAGGGAAAATTATTCAATTAGCTTCTATTAAATTGAGATATATAGTTATGAAAGTATGTATGTGTATGTATTTGTAAAATGTTGATGGCACGTGGCTCTTCAAATTTGAGATAATAAAATATTTGTCAAAATGTCTAATATAAAGCAAAAACACATTGAACACTTATTTTTATCTTCATAGATATTTTCTTAACATTATAAAATAACTTATCATTTTAATTTATCATAAATAATAAATCAGATTTAATGTAATCTTTTTCATCAAAAAATCATTTTCCTTACCACTGTAATGACCCAGGCTAGACACACCAATTACTTGCTATTTTTATTTTCTATTTTGAATATTAAATAAAACCAAAAGGAGATTTTTTTAAGTTTAACATTTTTTACTTCTTTTTCTAAAGAGAAAAACCTGTTGTCAAATACTGAATTTCTATAAATAGTTTAAAACATTTTTTACCAACAAAGGGAGTTAAAGGAGTTCAATATACTTGAAAAAAGAATGTAAGAGTTGAGAAATGTGGCACAGAATGGCTCTGACATGGATATTATCTTACCTGGAATCATTTCATTATGAGGTCTAAAAAAATAGCTGTTCTTTGGGGTTGAGTGAATATAGCACTAATTTCAGCTCCTAATTTCAGGTTCTCATATATAATTACTCTCTCTATGAGTGTAGAGTGGAGGGTTTTCTGTTACCTTGGGCATGAGCTTTAATTTAAATCCTGAGATTTCCAAAATTCTAATTTAAGCTGCAGAGCAGCACAGCTATGATCAGATTGTTCTCTTGCAAATGGGGTTTATAATTTGTGAATCCCAAATGAAACAAATCATTTAGCAGAACTCAAAGAAGCTACTTAGTCTATACTTTTTTTTTTTAATGAAAAGAAAAGCTTAAATACTATTCTGAGAACCTAATCAAGAAGAAGAACTACAGAGTTACTTTTGAGTTACACGCCCAATGGCAATTTATATCCACTTCTTTGGAGGTATATTAATAAGTTAAGCTGAAGAAAAGGCAAAAAGAGTAATCTGAAAACTTCAGTTGCATGTAGCTGATTTTTCTTGGTTTGTATTGGAGAGAAAGGGCCTTTCCTCTTCAGATTACACAGATCCAGTTAGATGTCAGTGTTTCTGTAGTAGAAAAGGAGCCACTATCTTCCATATCTAATGCTTCATGTTATCTTAAATGTCAGATATCAACATGTACTAGTTCTCTACACTTGTCTTCTTTCTTTCTTTATTCTGCATATCTAAAAGAGCCATCAGCCTGAACAGTGGTGAGAAGAATGCATTTTAACCAGATATTTAATGGCAGTAAGATAGTCTCTCTTAGTAGTCAGCATAACTCATATCTGAGAGAAAAACAATCACTTCCCAAGGAGAAGGTCAGTCCAACAGTGTGAAGGGAGGATGACAAAAATAAAATCTAGAAGCAATTTGAAAGCTCTTTAAAAAGGCAAAATGGGGTACTTTTATTCAAGTGGACTTCAGGTAGAAATAAACTGAGAGAAAGATTTTAAGACAGAAATAGTTACCTAGTCCTAGCTTATCTGTCCTGATTTCAATATTCAAAATGAAAGTGATTGCACCAAATGGATCTTTTCTGATGCTGAATACTTATCACAAACAATAAAATGCTCCATATAACATCTATTGAATTCTCAATTGCTTTAAACACCAGAAATGGCTTAAGTGTTGAATCCAATACTAGAGTTATTATCAAGTGTATTTATTTTGGATATCTTGAAGTTATGAAGCAGGTGGCACAGGTTTGACCATAATAGAAGGAAAATAGGAGGTTAAGTATGGGGAGGGCAAGCACACTAAGAAGTAACATGTCACTGGGCTACCCATGGACAGAAGGGAGCATTTGGCACCATGAGCTTTATTTCAATTGTCTTTGAAAAGACATAAGAAATGACTCTTCAACTGTCAAGACTTACAGATGCTGGGGTACAGATAGTGGAAAAAGTGACCTATCATGTTTTCAACTGAGATATTTTCCTCTGGAGACTAGTTCAAGAAATGCTACCAGGTAGTGCATTTTAGTATGACCATAATTAACTTTAATTGATAAACACGAACTTTAGTTTTAGGAAGTGTAAATTGGTAATCAGGGAATGGTAGGACTCTAATTCCTTTCACAGAAAGCCCTGGAGATTTCTGCCAGATTAAAGATATTTTATTGCTCCAGCTAAAATAAATAAATAAATTTGATGACCAAGGATGATAAATGTAAACATATATGAAGATCAAATGATAGAAGATATGAGTCAGGATGAAAGAGAATAAAAAAATCATCATCCCCCTGCTGCCATCTGCTACCCAGGCACAATTGGAGTCATATAAATATCAGTATGTCAGATTCCTCTAAGACAAATGTCATGACCAACTATCAGTAGTATGTCATAATATCATTTACAAATAGCATAATTCCTATAAGATAGCACTCTTTACAAATGGCATTGGCCATGCCCAGTAGCTTGTAGCTGTACCCCTGTGGAGTCTGATCCCATCAGATCTCAGAAGCTAAGCAGATTTGGAACTGGTTAGTACAGGGATGGGAGACCATCTGGAAACACCAGGTGCTGTAGGCTTGGGAGAAGGACCTGGCAACCCACTCCCAAAAAACAATCTGCCATTGAAAATCCTATGAATAGCAGAGAAGCACCAATAATAGTGTTTCACTGTTGTACATAGGGTCGCTACATAGGTTGGATATGGACTCAAAAGTACCTAACAACAACAACATGGCCAGTAACACTCTTTACATATAAAGACAGGTACCTCCATGTCTGGAGCAGGTGAAGGAGGATGTCATCTGAAGCAAGACCATCTGAAGAAATCTTTTATAAATGAAGATGATGAGCCTAAATCAAAAAATTAAAAGACCTACGGCATACATGAAGATAAGATATGGAAATCGGTGAAATAACTGCTCCAATAATGAGCTATGTACTTTTTATTTTTATTTATTTTTATTTTTATACCCCCTGAGCCCCACTCTTGGTGCAGTTGTTTGCAGAATTCCGCTGCTAGGCTGCCTGTTTTATGACTTCTAGCTTGGAAAATATAGTTTTTTCTCTCTCTTCTTTTTCCACCTTCTTTCTCCCAACACCAATCAACTTGCTCTAACTTTCAGGGCATTCTCCTTCCTTCTAGCCCCGATGAATTGCCCTCAGTTTCCTTTCTGTGCTTTTATTTATTATTTATTCACTTATTTATTTATTCATTTGTTGATGAGTGAGACCAAGAACCTGAACAGGGGACTCTATGCCCCCTGTTGACACAAACATTTGTATCCTAACTAATTGTATAAAATCAAATCTTTGATATCTTAATGGATTGAGTTATCTGGGTGAGAAGACAAAACCAGAAGCATAAAATGTGGGCTGTGATGGAAAATTTTAACTAAGTCTAATGTATATTGATGGAGAATTGTCAAAAGATAAAGAGAACGAACAGAGTTTGTGAAAATAAAGTAGATTTCATCTACAATATCAAGATGCAATGTAAATATACACTTGATATGAGGAAAGGGCTGAGGTTTAGATAAGTTTGTAGAGTGCTAATGTGCACTTTCTGATGACATGGGTTCAATCCCCAGCACCACAAAAACAGAAGAACATGGTAATCACAAAACAATTATCCACTGAAAACCCTATGAGGGTCACTATGAGTGTGGTCCAACACAATGAAACATAACAACAATAATATTAGGAAAACTGGGCAGAGAAAAGATAAATAGACCAACTGCCTTACCAATAGGAGAGGAGGAAAGATTCAAGCTATCCTATTCCTATCATTGGTTACACAAAATTTTTTTTTCTTTTTCTTTCTTTTCTTTCCTTTCTTTATTATTATTATTTTTTATTAGAAATTTTTAATGTACATCATAATGTGATTCATTTTGACATGCTTTTCGTTGTGACAATTTTCATATATGCAATTTGATAAGCATTATTCATATAGGTTACCCCTTACCCTCCTCTATGTTTCCCCCCTCCCCCCGTCCTATCTAAGTTTCCCATCCAAGTCTTCTCTATCTTTTACTATATAGTATTTTTCTATATGTCCTTGGGTTCCATTTCTGTTTAAGATAGAAACTTTTCCTGTAGTGGTCTTTGTTTCTATCTTGTTAGAACAATTACATGTGATTTCTAGTCCATTTATATTGACCTCATTCTTATCTTCCCTCCCCCCCTTTTAAT
>VMDO01039970.1:0-12283 GCA_007922755.1 Pedetes capensis
GCTACAAAATTAACACACAAAAATCAATAGCTTTTCTTTACACCAATTCCAAACAGGAGGAGAAGGAAATTTCAGGAAAATACCATTCATGATAGCCCACCAGAAAATTAAATACCTTGGAATCCATCTAACCAAAGACCCTTCAGATCTCTACAAGGAAAATTTCAAAACATTAAAGAAAGAAATAGCAGAGGACACTGAAAAATGGAAAGACCTCCCCTACTTCTGGAAAGGGAGAATTAATATAGGAAAAATGGCTATCCTACCAAAAGCAATCTATAGATTTAATGCAAAACCCATTAAAATTCCACTGACTGACTTTACAGAAATAGAAAAAATGATCCAAAAATTCATATGCAACCACAAAAGACCACGTATAGCCAAAACACTTTTAAGCTGCAAAACTAATGCAGGTGAACTCACAATCCCTGACTTCAAGCTATACTATAGGACAGTGGTTGCAAAAACAGCTTGGTACTGGCCCAAAAATAGGCCCGAAGACATCGGGAACAGAATAGAAGACCCAGAAATACCTCAACACACCCATAGCCACCTTATTTTCGACAAAGTATCAAAGCAAGTAAACCGGAAAAAGGACAGCCTTTTCAATAAATGGTGCTGGGAAACATGGTCATAGGCATGCAGAAAAATGAAAGCTGACCTGCATCTCTCAATATACACAAGAGTTAACTCAAAATGGATAAAATATCTCAACAAAAAACCAGAAACTTTAAAATTTATAGAAGGCAAGATAGGAAATACACTCCATCATATAGGCATAGGAAAGTATTTCCTTAATAGGACTCCAATTGCTCAAGAAATTGCAGCAAGAATAGATAAATGGGATTACATGAAATTAAAAAGCTTCTACACAGCAAAAGCCTGCAGCCATAGCTCTGTGGCATCTGATCCCGTCAGATCTCGGAAGCTAAGCAGGGTCGGGCCTGGTTAGTACTTGGATGGGAGAATGCCAGGGAATACCAGATACTGTAGGCTTGGGAGAAGGACCTGGCAACCCCCTCCCAAAAATCAATCTGCCATTGAAAACCCTATGAATAGCAGAGACGCACTGACAATAGTGTTTCACCTGTTGTATACAGGGTCGCTATGAGTCGGATACCGACTCGACGGCACCTAACAACAACAACACAGTAAAAGAAACAATTAACAGAGTCAAGGAAACCCCCAAGGAATGGGAAAAAATCTTCACATTTTATACATCAGATAAAGGTCTAATTACTAGAATTTATACAGAACTCAAGGAAAAAACTCCCCAAAAAACAGATAACCCAATGCACAAATGGGCAAAGGAACTGAGTAGACAGTTCTCAAATGAAGAGGTCTGTAAAGCCATGAAACACATGAAAAAATGATCAATATCCCGAGCCATTAGGGATATTCAAATTAAAACCACTCTGAGATTTCACCTTACACCAGTAAGAATGGCCAAGATCAATAAAACAAATAACAACAAAATGCTGGCCAGGTTGCGGGGAAAAGGGAACACTCTTACATTGTTGGTGGAGCTGTAAATTGGTCCAACCACTGTGAAATCAATATGGAGGTATCTTCAAAAACTGAAAATATATCTACCATATCATCCAGCTATAACACTATTGGGAATTTACCCAAAGGGAGATGGGTCATCATACCACAGAGGCACCTGCATCTCCATGTTCAATGCAGCAGTTTTCACAATAGCAAGGATATGGAATCAACCAAAGTGCCCTTCAACAGAAGAATGGATAAAAATCTATGGTACATATACACAATGTAATACTACTCAGCAATCAAGTAAAATGAAATAAGGTCATTCGCAGCAAAATGGATGGAATTGGAGAAAATTATTTTAAGTGAACGAACACAAGCTCAGAAAGAGAAACACCACATTTTCTCACTCATATGTGGGAGCTGAATCAAATTATAAGAAGGAAAAATCCTATTCAAAGGTCGGATCAAAATAAAAGAAAAAAAAGCTAAGAATGGTATTAATATAAATGGTCTAGAAAATGCATGCAATTGTTCTGACAAGATAGAAACAAAGTTCACTACAGGAAAATTTTCTACCTTAAAAAGAACTGGAACCCAAGGACATATAGAAAAATATTACCAAGTAAATGATAGAGAAGACTTAGTTGGGGAGAGTAGGATGGGGGGAAGCATACAAGAGGGTAAAGGGGAACCTATATGAATAATGTACATCAAAATGCATACATGGAAATGTCACAATGAAAAGCATGTTAGAATGAATCACTTTAAGGTGTACATTAAAAATTTCCAATTAAAAAAAAGAAAAAGAAATGTAATTTATGTTAATTAGCTCAATTGACCCATTCCACAATGTATGTGTATTTCAAAACATCATATAGTGCATGATAGATATATATAATATTTTTTGATTAAAAGTAAATAAATAAAATGAAATGAAAAAATAATGATTCCAGTAAGTCCCACATATTCTTGGTAGTTCTCTTACATCTCTTTAATCCAAGTTCTCTCTTTTTGTCCTTCTAGAATTTATTTGTTAAAGAAATCATAGAGATTTTCATGGTATGGATTTTGCTGTTTTCCTGAAGTGCTGTTGTGTGTGTTCTCATCCTCTGTGTCCTATAAATTTGTGGCTGAACAGGACTTTGCTGTTATTCTCATACATTTTGTACTCTGTGTTGACTGCTGAGGACTTTCACCTCTTTGTGCTTGGGCTTTCCCACTTGCTCATCCTCCTTAATGGATCCATTCAATGAGTGTCTGCTATACGCACCCCAGTGCAACCAGCCAGATGCAAAGATAAAGTTGACACTGAAATGAAACCTAGACCTGAGCTTTCAAAGAACACAGAATGTTGCTCAAAACTTTCGTATCCAAATTACTTTATCGTAAGATAAAGTAATTTAATTTTCTAGCCATGGTTGACTTGCTTTATCTTAATGAATCCTCTCATTAACCTTAGGAGAAATGGACCATTCTATTCTTATCTTCTTTGTACAGGTGAGGAAACAGATTTAGAGAGGATCCTTGATTTACTCAAAGTTGCATCATAAGTCAGCAGTTGGACAGGGACATGAACCTGGAGTCTCTTGTGCCCATACACCTCACCACTAAGGAAAGATGCCCTGCCTGCCCTTGTTAATCATCTTCCCCAGACTCTCAATGGCAGAAACACTGAGAAATTCTTTGCTAACTGGTGTCAGCTTTCACACAAATTATATCTACTTATGCAATCATTTCTAACAATTTAGCTGTGGTAGGTGATGACCCACAATTTATTTATGCACAGACCTAGAATAAAGTTTGCATCCATGTCATAAAGCATCAGATCACAAGATTTGTAATCATACTAGCCTGGTTTGAATCTTGATATGCTAAAATATGATACACTTCACTGTATATATGATATGATGCTTTTCATTGTACTATGATATGATGTAATACATTATAATATGATGCATACTACTGTTAAGTTTTTTGATTTCCAGTATTCCATTAACTGTCTTCTCCCCTCCAGAAACATTTCTTGAAAGCCAATGGTTTTGATTTTTCAGAAACCAAACATTTCAGAATTAGAAAACTAAAGTCAAAAGTGAGCTACACTAGATAGATACCTAGCTTCTATTGAAAAATAGAGGGAAAGCCAGGTTACTTTTCTCTAAAGAACAACATTGTCCCTAGGTGTGCAGGGCCCCAGGAAAATATTTTTTCAGTGGCTCTGCCTATATATGGATAGTGATTTAATCAGTGAAGATTTGTAATGGATAAAAGGTAACTTTGTGTTTGTTTACTGTCTAATCAATGCATATAAAAGACTCTTCATCTTGTGTTGGACATGCAAGTCACCCAAATCAGCCTGTCAGCACCATGGAAATTCCATGAACATATATATCATGCAAGCCAGCAAGTGCCATCTTCCCAGCAGGCTGCCCTCCTGGAACAGCGCCCAGTCATGGAGCTCTGGAGCAACTTCATAGGCAAGAGACCAGAGCCCTTCTTTTGAGCTCATGTGTAGCAAAGAAGGTAAAAGATGCTGGGAACCAAGACCATAAGTAGCTTTTTACAAGATACCCTGATGAAAAGGTACAGGGTGTGGTGAAAATAGCAGATGTTGAGCCACAGGGCATTGTGACCTTTGAATTGAAATTACCATCTGAAAGTGGTTGTCAGGGTTACAGGAAGAACTGAAGAAGCCCCTGGCCCTTGTGACATTTTTGCCCCTCTCCTCCCCCTCCATGTGTATTTAAGCTACAGCAAAAAATTAAAGACTTTGGAGCTTGATCAGCCAGCCTGTCTTGCTCTCATCCTTCGTGTCTCTTGTCTCTCTCTCATTCATTCACCCCCTACTCTAGGTCCCTGTTGAACAGCCCCCAGGGCCGGGGCAAAAAGAAAGCCCAAGGCTTAGGTTAGGGCCCTCTTTGTTTCCAGTCTAGCTCCAGGGTGCCCTGCCCAAATGTCATTGCCAACACTTGCCAGGCCCAGGGTCCAGAAATAGACTTGGAAATTTAAGTGGAAGTCACCCAAAACATGGTGGGCCAATTGAGGCACAGGTCCTGGAGCAGGAGTCCTTCAGGCACCAGTCTAAGAGCAGTGCCAGCAAAGCATCATCCAGGCTGAATGAAGAGAAGAGAGAGACAAAAGAGGATTGGCGGAGGAATAAGGTCACTTGGGACTCAGTACTCTACAGATTACTCTCTTAGTGACCCTTAGTGACCCCTTTTTTGCATGAGATGGTTGCTGCATGGAGGGGAAACCACAGAGACTTGAAGAGAATGGAAGAAAACCAACAATCATTCCCAGTGCTGGAACATTGGTGATATACTCCCAAGTACCTTGCTATATGACCTTATGCAATTACTCAACTGTCCCCTGAATTTCAATATCCCATCTACAAGATGCGGGTGGTAATATCTGCCTCCAAGACTTGCTGTAGGAATTTAACGTGTTAATATAGAATATACACATTGTATTTTTATAAGGTACTAGATAAATGCTAAATTGTATTAATATTTTCTTCAATTTTTAATAACCACACATTTAACATTAAGTATTTCTATACTTCAAAAAGAAAAAGAAAAGCAATTTTTCCATGAATGGATATTACTACTTTTGGCATGATATTGGGAAAAACTTCAGAGAGCATTTGTTGTCTTAACTCATCAAAGTAAGGAACTCGAATGATAAAGAGAAGAAAGGAGCCCTGACAGATGGGAAGACCCACAAGCTGACTTACAATGGTGGGCACAGCTTTTCTAATGAAAACACTGGTCCCCAGCATCACCAACACAGCTTTGGTAATTTTTCTTCTGTTGTGAGGATAGTTAGAAACAAATCCAGAAAACATGTTGTCATGCTGAAGGCAATTTCACAGGTTGCAGATAAACACAGCAAGAACCTCACTAACACTGATCATTCCAAAACAAAGCCCTGCCGGCTTTTATACTTGACAAAGGAAATCCTGTGAGCTCCCTAACTGGATCAGCATACAAACATAGCCACACTGAGTTTACACAAAGTTAGAGCCCCCAGGTAAAAATGATGCCTGGGCAACCAACAGAGGTGTGAATATCAGCTAAATCAGTTGCTTGGCATCATGAAGACTGTTACACTCCCTCCAGCCATAAAAACAGAGAGCTATTTGGGCTACTTTAAGTGAAGCATTAGAAGTAAGGAAGAAAATGTCTGTGCAGAGCCTGCATTTACTTTTCACACAACTCTCAGATTCAGATGCCTCTAACTATGCAGTAGGAACTCTGGCAAACAGGGCATCACATCCACCCCTGGCTACTTAAGTTCTCTGCAGAGCAGTATGCTAACAGACCTTTAACAACAGGCCCTGGGAGGAGAAACTCAGATGTGAAGCTTTCCATAATTTCCACTGAACAAAAATCTCATTGCAGCCAATGTCAATTACCCAATTTCTGTTGTGTAAATATTCCTAGGATGGCCAATCAATCTCAAGCTACCAACATGTCATCCTTGAACACAGAGATGGGGAGAGACAAGCACTATGGGTTCTTGGGGTACCACACCAATGATGCAAAACTCTGACTCAGCTTCTCAACTCTCCTGCCCAATGGCCTCACTATACCCTCCTTCCTTCTACCTCATGATTTCTTCTCACTACTTTATTTTTGTAAGTTTTAATACCAAGGCTGTATGTATCACTGTTAAAGTCTCTACGGAATTTGATTGAGTTTGTCGTTCCCCAACCAGTAGGGAGAGCTTCACATGCTTAGAGTTTCCCTGACAGACAATATCCTATTTCCAATGCAGACAGCTATGATTATGTCAGTGGATGATGCTTATTCCCAGAAGAGTAGACTTAGGTCTGGAAGGCACACATCTTTTCAAGACAGGGCAATCAAATATGGCAGTTGCCTGGAACAGTCTGTCCTGAACTTTACAGCATAAGCAATTTAATACCTAGTTGGTGATTATGTTCACTCAATTTCTGTAGTAGTATTTAGAAACATCTTTCTCCAGACCCCATTTCTGGTGGCTTGCTCAGTTGTACACAGATTAGTGTCACTGCAGAGGTGGACTCTCTGTGCAGAACCGCCAAGACCTCTGAGCAGGATAGAAAACCTGGATCGGGAACCAGCCAAAAAATACCTTTTCTTTTTCTGTGATTCTGAACAATCTCACTTCAATTTTCTAAACCTAAGATCATTGCTTAAAATGCAAATTTTGCTCCTACCCTACCAAATTCCAGGAGATGTTTTCCTGTAATAAGAAAGAAGAGGAAGAAGAGAAAGGTAGAGGAGTAGGAAGAAAACTGCCCTCATGGCACAGAACCTATTTTAAGAGTTAACTTTTTTCCAAACATGTGGGTCTTAGGTTTGTAAAATTGGAGACAGTCTGGTTAAAAGAGATGGCAGCAATGTAAAGAGATGACGACTAAGGCTGCATGGCCTCCTTCCTGCATGCTCTGCCCTTCCCTGGGCTATGAAACCATGAGAGCCTCAGAACCAAACTAGTCCATACAAACATGAGATAATTTTGCACCTAGAAATTTTCCTCCTATGTCACCCTGAAACAAAATAAGTATTTCCCTACAAAGACATTGTACGATCTCAGACTCAAAAATGTGTCTTTGGGAAATTTTTATTGTAGTAAAAATAAACTACAGGTACTTTAAGAAGTAAGTATTGAGGCTCCAGAATCATGGGTTTCAATATCCCACTAGGAACTAAATCATGAATGGTCCTTACTTCCACAAAAGGTATAACAGGATATATGTTACTTTTGTTGCAGAAGGGAGGAATAAAGAAACAATTTAACTTTATCCCAACCCCTATCCTATTTTTCCTCTTATGTTTCTGTTTACAAGTCACATACAATTTGATCTGAATAAAAATGAGCAGAATAAGTCACATATGCAAAAAAAGTGCTTTCATTATTGATGGTATTTGTACTGCTAATAATATTACTATACTGTGCTCCTAAACCATATTCTTGACCTTATCAATGTTTTGAAAATTAGTGGCTAGGTAAGTACTAAAGGAGGTTTTATATACACAACAACAATGTTTTTGAGTTGTTGGCTTTCTGTGCCACAAAATCCCAGTTCCAGATTTTTCTATTCCAGTTGCAAGTACAGGTTTAATCAAAGTGAAGTTTGAGAAAGGAGAGAAACATAATAAGACTAACAATATAGGGAGCCAGAACTTGCAGCTGCAGAACTGTCACCACATCTAGGACAGAAAGGAAGAGGAGAAATGAGATTGTAGGTGATCAGGAGGAGGAAGAATTGGATAGGCCAGTGCTATTCCATAGAAATAAAATGAGATATACAAACATCATTTAAATTTTTCTAGTAGCCATATTTTTAAAAACAGACAAGTAAAATTAATTTAAAATCTATTTTATTTAACCTAATACATCATTTCAACATTTAATCAATAAAAAATTATTAATGCACTTTTTCCTTTTTGTTTTTGTTTTTTGTGTGTGTGTGTGTGTTTGTGTATGTGTGTGCGTCAGTGTGTATTTTACACTTAAGCCCATCTCAACTTGGAATTGCCACATTTTAAGTGCTTAATAGCCACATGATTTGTGGCTACTGTTTGGGACAGCATAAGTATAAAGCATAGATTACTTCAATCTCCTGCTTGGGTAAGAAGAGAAGAGGCATTGGCCAAACATAACTGAAGTCAGGGGGCTGGGGTTTAACTCAGTTGGTAGAGTACTTGCTCTACACACTCTGAGGCCCTAAGTTCAATCCCAGCACTGCAAAAGCAGAAGAAGGACCTGGCAGCCCACTCCTGAAACAATACCAAAACAATCAGCCACTGAAAACCCTATGAACACCAGAGAAGCACTAACATAGTGCTGGGCATGGCAGTGTTGGGGAATGTTTGGTCCTGTTGTACATAGGGTCACTGTGAGTCAGACATGACTCATAGCACCTAACAACAACAAACCTAAGTCAGAGGCAGTAGAATCTGCTGACATAGTCCAGACAGGGAAGAAGGTTGAATGGAATACCCTCCAGTATTGTTAGCCATCATATTGATTGTCATATATTCTCAATATCAGATTTCAGAACCATGGTCATTGAGAATTTAACTGAATATTTCAAGTCTTGTGTTAAAGTTATTTTATCCTAATTGCACAAACCCTGTAGGACAAGCATTCCTGAAAGTTTTAGGAATGAGGAGATAAGAGTGTAAATGTGCCAGCCAGGCAGCATTCCATGAAACTCATTACTTGGGATGATCTGAGCAAGAATAGGTGGACACAAGAACTCATTCAATATATTAAGTACCTTTCTTGGATGGGCCAGGCACTGTGCCTAGTTAATGATAATCTTCAACATTAAAGTACAAGGAAAATACTTCACCCTATTATATTGTCCAAAAAGAAACAAAAAAAAAAAAAAAAAGAAAGGAGAAAAGCCCTAGAAGTTTGTTTCCCAAGAAAAGTTCTTTAAATCAGAACACTGCTATCATTGTATGAAATATTTGTTTCTCTATTTATAATAAAGTTATGTTAGTATCAGGGGTAGCACATAGGTATACAGAAAGGACAGACTCTGATCCTACATACCTGAGTTTCCACTACTCACAGCAGACTATGTAAAGTTGACAAAAAACAGTCTCTCTGAGTCTCAGAATCCTCATCCATAAATTGAAAGTAGAAGAATATATAGTCCCATACATATTGTGCATTCAGTACATTCATTTATTTAACAATTTAATAATCATCTACTATGTACCAAACAGTATGCTAGAATATCAGGTATATTCAGATGAACAAGACATATTCCTTGTCCTGAGCTTGTCAGGACACAGACATATTAACAATACTTAGAATACAGTGAGATTAACATCAATAAAAACATGTAAAGGATGGATTATTGTTGTTGTTAGGTGCTGTTGATCCTGTGTCTGACTCATAGTGACCCTTCATACAACAGATGAAACACTGTTGTTAGTGCTTCTCTGCTATTCATAGTTTTCAATGGCTGACTGTTTTTAGGGAGTGGGTTGCCAGGCCCTTCTCCCAAGCCTACAGCACCTGGTGTTCCCAGGTGGCCTTCCATCCAAGTACTAACCACATCTGACCCTCTTTGGCTTCTGAGATCTGATGAGATTGGACCCCACAGTGGTACAGCTGCAGGCAAAGGATGGATATATAATAAAGAAGAACACAAGCTTTGGTGTTTAATAGATTTACTTGTGAATCCAACTTCTCCCATTTACCTAGGGTATGTACATAAATAAAGAACCTAATATCTCTGAGACCAATATATCATAGCCTGTCAAATTACCTTTTAAGAGTTTTTATAAAGATTATACATACAGGCAACCCTATAACTTATGATCTAGTTGGTTGACAGGTAGCATTTGAAAGTTGACCTTCCAAAGTTGGGCATGGTGGCTCATGGCGATACACCCAACAACTCAGGAGGTGGAGGCAGAGGGATCACAAGTTTGGAACCAGTCTATGTAATTTAGTGAGACCCTGTCTCAAAATAAAAAGTAAAAATAATGGGCTGGGGTACAGCTCTGTGGTACAGCATTTATAAAGCATGCAAGCACAGAGCCCTGGGTTCAACACCCCAACATGGAAAGAAAGAAAAAAAGAAAGAAAACTGACCTTCCATAAACTCCATCTTTGTATCAAATATGTATAATATTATTAAATGGGATTAATTACATTCTTGGTAAACAGCATCACATACATATTTTAGCCAAATATCAATGGCCGAGTATGAGAATCAACATTTGGCCAAAACTAAACATCATCTTCAAAAAAGGAACTTCTAGAACATAAAAACAAATTTTAATCTGTATCCAAAAACTTATGTTACTAAATTTTAGCAAAAAAAGTAACCAAATTTTTGAAGTACAATACGTTGTTGTTGTTGTTGTAGTTAGGTACCATTGAGTAAGGTCCCACTCCTAATGACCCTGTGTATAACAGAAAGAAACACTCCTCAACACTGTGCCATGCCCAGCACTATTGTCAGTGCTTCTCTGCTGTTTACGGGGTTTTCAATGGCTGGTTATTTCTGGATTGCATTGAGAGTAGATTGCCATGTCCTTCTCCCATTCTTGCAGTGCTGGGATTGACTCAGAGAGCACAGAGTAGCACTCTACCAACCTAGCTAAATCCCAGCCGCCAAAATACAATAATGTATGAAATATAAAGATAATAATTTCTTGGCTCTATCACCTGCTGGATTTTTCTCTGCAGTCATTTACTTTAGTACATTTGTGAAAAAAAAAAAAAAAAACTCATTTTCAACCAAGGCTAACCTAATATTGTTAAAGTATCTCACTATCTTTACACTTTATTTTTTCACTACTCTATATTCTTTATGAATTCTTTTTTATTGGTTTCTTTCTTTCTTTTTTGCAGTAGTGGGGTTGAATCCAGGGCCTCACACTTGCATGCTTTGCAAGTGCTAGACCACTGAGCTTCAGCTCATTTTTTTACTTTTTGAGACAGGGTCTCACTAAATTATGCGCACTGCCTCTGGTCTTAAACTTGCGATCCTCCTGCCTCCACCTCTTGAGTCACTAGCACGACAGGAGTGTACCACCATGCCCGGTATTCTTTATTAGTTTTTAAAAAAGAAAATTTATTACAGTTATTTTTATCATATTTGGAATCATTCCACTTATGAAATTAAATTGTCAAATTCTGGTTTAATTTGTTCTTGTTATATATGAAAGATTACCAATAAGGATTTTCTCTTGAAAGTTTTGTGGCTTTAATGGAATTAATTAACTAAATATTAAATAAATGTTAAAGATCATATTATTTGAAAATATTACTTTAATATACAAATTCTCAATAATTAGAATTATGATATAATTCCTAATATTTTCTTATGTTATTTATTTTTTTAATGTCTGAGGTTAGAAAGGATATTGTTGTATAGCTAAGTTGGTAGAGTGTTTCTCTGCACTCTCTGAGGACCTGGGTTTGATCCCTCGCACTGCAAAAATAGAAGAAGGCAATCCACTCCCAAAGCAATCCCCAAACAATCAGCCATTGAAAATCTTATGAAGGTCACTATGAGTCAGACACAACTCAGTGGCACCCAACAACAACAACTTAAGTTTAAAAAGATATAATCTTCTTCGTAAGCTATCTAGCTATCTTACACTATCAAATTCATAATCTATATATTTTCTATTTGTTCTATAAGGATCTTAATTATTTATGTAAAGTTAACTATAATGATTCTGAATTTGTTATTCATATTTTATATTGCGCAACACGCAACACGCAAGCCCCACGGCAAACTGACAGACATGTGCGGGCTCTGATGGTAAAATAATTAATACGAGGATGCATATATAGCATAAGAAAAAGAGAAGGAGAATAGAAAGAAGGAAGAGAGTAAAACAAGGAAAGAAGCAAATAAAAATTAAAACAAAACAAAACAAAAACAAAAAAGAAAAAAACAAACAAACAAACAAAAAACGGAGACTATACACATGGACTTCACCAGATGGAACATACAGAAATCAAATTGACTACCTATGTGCAAAGAGACGATGGAAAAGCTCGGTACAAAATGTCAAAACAAGACCAGGTGCTGACTGTGGATCAGACCATCAACTACTCATATGCAAGTTCAAACTGAAGCTGAAGAAAATTAGAACAAGTATACGAGAGCCACGGTATGACCTTCAGTATATCCCACCTGAGTTCAGAGACCACCTCAAAAATAGGTTTAATGCATTAGACACAAATGACAGGAGACCAGAAGAGTTGTGGCACGACATAAAAGATATCATTCAAGAAGGAAGCAAAAAGTTCTTAAAAAGACAAG
>VMDO01039971.1:0-12282 GCA_007922755.1 Pedetes capensis
TTTATATCATGATATTTTACTGAAAGAATTTATCAGACCTAAGAGTTTTCTGGTGAAATCTTTACTGTGTGTTTAGTATCTGATAATATCACCTGTAAACAGGGATGATTACATTTCTATAGTTTCCATGTGTATTCCTTTTATTTTTCTTTCTTATGGGTTTAACTTACAGTTCAAGCACTATATTTAATAAGAATGGAAAGAGTGGACATATTTTTCTCTTTCCTAATATTAGAAGCAAAGCTTTCCGTTGTTCCTCATTTAGTATAATATTGGCTATCAGTTTGTTTTGTATACCATTTATATGTTGAGATATGGTCCTTCTGTTCCTAGTTTTTCCAGGGATTTTTTTTTACCATGAATAGATGCTTAATTCATCAGAGGCATCTATCTTCTGCAACTTTTTTTGTATGTGGTACTGGGTTATTGAACCCAGGACCTTGCACTTGCATGCTTTGCAAGTGCTGGACCACTGAGCTACACCCCAAGCCCATTTTTTTTACTTTTTAGAGACAGGGTCTTGCTAAGTTATGCAGACTGCCTGTGGTCTCGAACTTGAGATGCTCGTGCCTCCAACCCCCAAGCCGCTGGGATTACAGGCATGTGCCACTGTGCCTGGCTTTCTTCTGCAACTATTAAGATGATAATATAATTATTGTCTTTGATTCTATTAATGTGCTGTATTACACTTATTTATTTGCATATGTTGATTTTTCTTACATGCTTGGAATAAAACCAACTTCCTCGTGATGTCTAATTTCTTTAATGTGCTATTGAATTTGGTTTACAAGGATTTTATGGAGGATTTTTATTTTACCTATATTCATAAAAGAAATTGGTGTACAGTTTTCTTATGTTGTCGCATCTTTAACTGGTTTTAGTATATCAGGGTAACACTAGCTTTGTAGAATGAATTTGGTAGCATTCCTTCCCTTTCTCTTTTATAGAATAATTTTAGGAGCATTGGTATTTGTTATTCTTTAGAGGTCTAGTAGAATTCAGCAGTGAATTTCTCTGATCTTGGAGTTCTCTTTGTTGGTAGACTCTTTACTAATCCTTCACTTTGCTCATTATAAGTGGCTTAGGTCATGTATAGCCTCTTAGTGCAACTTTCATAGACCATATGAGTCTAGAAATTTAATCATGTCTAGATTTTCCAATTCATTACAATATATTCTTAAAATATCCCTTAATGATTCTCTGGATTTTATTGTTATCTGTTGTAATGTCTGTTTTTCATCTTTAACTGTATTTTTTGTGTTCTCCTTTTTTCTTTTGGTTAGCTTGGTTTATCAATCTTGTTTATCCTGTCAAAGAACCAACTCTTCATTTCATTGATTCTTTGTGTTGCTCTTTTAGGTACCACTCCATTAATTTCCACCATTATTTTAATTACATGATTCCATTTACTAATTTGAAATTTGGCTTGTTCTTGTTTCTCTAAGGCCTTGAAATGCATTATTGAGTTATTTATTTGAGTTCTCTCTGTTTTTTCACAGCTATAAAGTTCCTTGTAGTAATTGCCTTTGCTATATGCCAAAGCCTCCAGTATGTTGTGCTTTCATTATTGTTTTGTCTAGGGATTTTTAAAATTTCCTCCTATTTCTTCAATTAACCATTGAACTTTTGAGAATGTATTGTTCAATCTTCCTGTATTGGCATAATTTCTGTAATTTTTCTTGCTGTTGATTTCTAGCTTTATTCCATTGTGAGCTGATAACATACAAGAGATTATTTTGATTTTTTATTAATGAGGCCTTACTTTATGGTCTAAAACATGATCTATTTTGGAAAAGACTTACACAGGCTGCTGAGAAGAATGTGTATTCTGTAGCTGCTACATGTAATATTCTCTAGATATTTGTTAAATCCATTTGATTTATACTGCATTTTTTTTTTGTGGTACTGGGGGTTGAACCCAGGGCCTCATGCCTGCATGCTCTGCAAGTGCTGGACCACTGAACTGCACCTCAGGCCATTTTTTTTACTTTTTGAGACAGGGTCTCGCTAAATTACACAGACTGCCTCTGGTCTCGAACTTGCAATCCTCCCGCTTCTGCCTCCCGAGCCGCTGGGATTACAGGCATGCGCCACCACACCCGGCCCCCGATAGTGCATTTTAACACTGAAACTTACTCACTCATTTTGTTGTCTATTGATGAGAGTGATGTATTGAAGTGGCTGAATATACTGTTTCTGGCCCTATATGTCCCACAATGTTTATTTGACTAAATTTTTGTGCACCAATATTCAATATATATACCGCAGTTGCCAAAAATATGTACACACATTTTAAGAACTAGTACATGTGTATTAGTTTTGGAAGTTGAATTAAATTATGGTAGCAATATGTAGTGTGATGTTTGCTCAAATGATAGTATTAATCAAATGAATGATAGCAGCACCATGCAACATGCAGGACAAAGAAAATGGTATCAGCATTGTTGTCTTTTGAGGAGTGAAAAACCATTTTGAAGTCATATTTGAAACTCAAGAGTGTTTTGGAAGTACAACAACAATGAAAGCATGAGTAAGCAACAGAACTTCAAGCACCCCTAACAATTGCATGCATTCATGGAAAGTTGGAGACACATGTGACTGTATATGATGTGCACAAAGGAAGATCCAGGAAGCTTACACAGCAACAAGTGTCCTTTCTTCTCTGATGGTAAACACTTTGGACCCCTTTTGTAATTGCAGAAAATAAACATGACCTATACTCTTCTTTTGTTATTGGTATATATTGACTATTACAATTTTAATGTAGTTTTTCCTTTCTTAAAATGGGTATATATTTTGGCATCCTTCTTGATAGACTATTCTCTTTATTTGAATGCAGTGACCTTCTTTATCCCTTCTGAAAAATTTTGGTTTAAGATTTACTTTGTCAGATATTGGTAGAGCTACTGTTTCTTTCTTTCAGATTCCACTTGCATGGAATATAATTTTCCATCATGTAACTTTCAGTCTTTTATTTGTCAGTGAAGCATGATACTTACAGACAATAGTTGAAACTTATTTTTAATCCAGTTAGTCAGTCTCTTTTTCATATTTTCAGTACAAGGAGGTTGAACCCAGAGACTTGTACATGCTAGGCAAGTGTTCTGCCATTCAGTTGCACCCTGAGCCCCTTTATTTATTTATTTTTATTTTGAGGCAGCTTTTCCAAGTTGTGTGAACTCTTGCCTCAAACTTGAGACCCTCCTGCCTTAGCCTCCCAAGTCACTAGGATTACAGCCATGCACCACATCACTTGGCTCCAGTCTGCCACTTTTAATTGATAAGTTAAGATCATTCTGATTTAGGATTATGATTGTGAGTTATTTGTTGATTTCTACAATTTTGTGGGCTTATTTCATGGGTGATTCAAGTACTGTTTGTTCTTTTCTTCCTTCCTTATTCATTTTTGGCATTTACTAATTTACTGATTTGAACATGTTTATGTTTTAATCTTAATTTTTTCCTACATTCCCCTCATGAAATTTATTCTATCCTAAATTCTCATGTTTGTGACATTCTCCTCATTTGTGTGTATGATTCTTTATGTATCTTCTGTAATGCTGCCTTAGTAGTCATGAACAGCTTCAGTTTATGGTATCTTGGGAGGTCTTTATTTTTCCATTGATTTTAATGAATAACTTTTCTGGATATAGTAGTCTGGGTTGGAAGTTGTTTACTCTCAGGGCTTGAAATATATCGTTCCATATTTTCCTGGCCTTTAGGGTTACTTGTGAGTGTTCTGATGTCATTCTAATGAGTTTACTTTTGTAATAAAGTTTTTGGTTTTTCTCTTTTAGTTTTCAACATTCTTTTTTGTGCAATCTTGACATATTAACTATAATTTGACATTGTGAAATTCTTTTGTGGCCATTTCCATTTGCTATTCTAATGTCTTCTGCACTTGGATATATATTTTTCCATATATTTGGGAAATTATTTTTGCTAGAACTTCATTAAATAGGTTTTATATGTCTTTAGATTATACCTAAGCTTTCTATATCACACAGATTCTTAGGTTTCATCTTTTGACCATTTCCCAGATTTTTGTAATTTGTGGTCATGCACTTTTATTTCTTATTATAGTGTAAATGTAATATTTCCTTGACTTTGTTTTCAGTCCCTGATAATTCTTTTTTCTTCTTCATGCAGACTATTGGTGATCCTTCCCACTGTGTTTTTATTTGATTTATTGAATATTTTATTACCAACATTTTCTATTGATTGTTTTTGAATCACGATTTCCTTGCTGAATTTTTCATCCATGTTGCTGACTTCCTTGTCGAGGTCTTGAATTGAATTCCTTAATGTATTTTGCTTGAGTCATCTTTGAGGTCACTTTTCATTTTTAAAACTAGACTTGTGAATTATTTTTATCCTATTCAACCATTTCAGTGTCTTTTGGTTCAGTTATTGAGGATATATATGGTGTTTTGTAGGAATCATATTGCCTCCATTGTTAATATTTCGTTTGTTCCTAAATTTAGGGATTGATATCTCCTTCAATTTTTAATGTGGGTCGTCTTAGTCAGGATCCTTTTCCTGAGACCAAAATCCCCACTGGCACTCAGAAGAGAGAGAGAAATCCACAATAACCTAACAACAATTCAAAAACAAAACAGATATTTAAATGTTGTAAAATGAGTAGAAACATCCACTATGCCTCCAATAATTTTGAAAAGAAAGGACCTAGGATATTTACATTATACACTATGAATTTTAAAGTATGAAAACTAAAGGTGGTGTTGTTAGGTGCCACCAAGTCATGTCCAACTCATAGTGACCCTCATAGGGTTTTTAGTGGCTGACTGTTTTGGGATTGCCTTGGGAGTGGATTACCACATCCTTCTCCCAAAGATATTAGTAAGCAGTAAAAAATGAGTGTGGAGTCAAAATAAAAAAAAATGAAAGAAGAAGCAAGAGAGGAAATAGAAGAAAAGCATATGGGATGATAGTGTGAAAAATAATTGTGAAGGAGAAGCCAATAAAATAAGTAGAATGACAAAATAATCAAAAAGAAAAGAAAAGAAAAGAAAAGAAAAAAGAAAGAAAAGGAAAGCTCCACCAGTCAGTATTTCATCCTTGCTGAGAAGAGGATTTTTTTTCTCCATGCTTGTCTTTTGCAGTTCATTTGGCTTGGTGGATGCAACTGGTTTTCTCTGTGAAGTCTACATAGCTTAGACCAAAAATGTCAGTTTGAAGGCTTAAGGAATTTTCTTTTGGGTTGAATTCTTGACAGTGTTTTCTGTATTCAGGCTTGAAGGGAGTGCAGTGGTTGTCCTCAAACTGTTCCTGCCAGCTAAGCCCAAGTGCACCTGGGTTGAATGCCTTCCTGCACTAGAGGTTCTCTGCCTTTGTGGTATTGATGTGGGAAATTCCACACAGGCAGCTTCTTTCCCCCAAATCTTTCTGGCCCTCTTAGTGGGAACAGAGCAGTCAAACTAAAACAATCTTGAGGCTTGGCATGGCAAAGGGATCTGATTATTTCTGCATGGTCTAGCTCCATAGCTCTCTGTCCTACTACCCCTACTTCTATTCCCACACAGGTGCTCTGCTCTTACAGAGTTTGGGCTCTGCCTTCCCCAATATGTTTGTTCTCAGCTTCCTTCTTTTGGGTTTTGAAGAAATAAAAATCAGGTATTGTGTTCCCCTAGCCAGAACTCTCATAAGTTGATTCCATCTTATGCCTTTTAACTTGTCATTCATATTTTCTAATCTTTTATCCCTGTACTACACTTTGAACATTTCTTCTGAATTATTTTCCAATTTATTATCTCTATATTTACCTTCTTGCAGTCTGCAGCTAAAACTGTTTGTTTGTTTGTTTGTTTGTTTTGCAGTACTGGGCAGTTGAATCCAGGGTCTGGTATGTACTTTACAAGTGCCCCATCACTGGGCTGCACTCCCAGCCCACTTTTATTATTTTTATTTAGACACAGGGCCTTTCTTAGTTTTGCAAGCTTGCTTTGATCTCGAACTTGCAATCCTTCTGCCTCAACCTCCCAAGTCACTGAGAGTAAAGGCATGTGCCACCATCCCTGGCTAAACAGTAATTTTAGTTATTGAGGTTTATTTTTTTCATTTTTGTAAGTTCTATATTATTTTTGAAACCTTCAGTACCACTTATTATCATGCATTATTCTTTATACATATTCTCAAACTTGGCTTTTACTTCATTAAATATAGTAAGCAGAGTTGTTTTATTAACAGTTTGGTAACTCTAATGTCTGCATTGTTTGCATGTAGTTCGTAATTGTTTCTGATGCCATAGTGGCTTGCTTCCTTGGGTTTCTAATTTGTATGGAAGTAATTATTCACAAAATAATTATATGAATAATATGAGATGTAAAATAATTTGTTTCTACTATCCAGATATTGTAAACCTGAGTTACAAGACAATTCATGGATTAATTTAATTCTGTTTAACTTTTACCCTATGGCTAGCACTATGGATCTAAGTTTATTGTGGAGAAGATCTCCTGTTGGTCACTTAATTTGATGTGGCCTTGAGTTTTGATTCAGTCATTATTGGCTTGTGAGGCCATAAAAATGCATGTTCAAATTTTTCAGAATAGGGAAATTGTTCTCAGAGCCAAGGTAGTTTCTGTGGTCATTATATCTCTATCATCCTATATTCTTTCATGCTCTTTTTGCAATAAGATTAAGTATATTTTAGTAATTTTTCCAGCATTTTTGAGTGTTTTCAGTGGACAGATTGGTTCAGATTCTTAACCAGTCCTTGTTAGAGACTGTAAACATTGTTAATGTATTTAATGCTCATTGGTCCAGTAGGTTAAAAATATTATCTTCACTGCCATACTAAATCTATTCCTTCAGCATCTCATCTTCAGAAATAACTCTTGAGTTTTGATCAACAATAATTATAAGTTACTATGCAAAGTGATCTTAGAACAATTCCAGTATCCAGTATGTCACAACCCCTGGATCTTTCTTAGCCCCATTGTAACCATTCTTCTAAATGCAATATTGCCTAAGAAAGTTGAAGCTAGGTCTTAAAATTTTGGGAAAAATACATGGTAATATTGAAAAGGGAAAAATGAAAGTGGTAGCAGTCTATAAAATGTGCCTTGGCTGTAGACAGAAATAATAGAGCTTACAATTTGAGACTCTGAGAAAAATCTTAAAATGGTTAAAGGTGGCTAAGAAAATCTTGGCTGATTTTAGCTGTCATCAGCTCTGTTGTTTTCTATTTATATAATTGGAAAGAGGTAGGCATTTAACTGTAATTTCTTCAGTAGTTGAAAAATCTGTTGTGTTATTAGGTGCCTTCAAGTTGAGTTTGATTCACAGCAACGCTTGGGATTTTTAATGGCTGATTGTCTCAGGATTGTTTTGGGTGTGGGTTGCCACATACTTCTCCCATTTTTGTGATGCTGGGGATCGACCCCAGGACCTCAGAGAAATAGACTCCATCATACTTTTCTCCTCAAATCACAGAAAAAAATAGCATCTGTCTTTGGTGACTTTGTTTCCTATTGTTACTCTTCTACAAGAGAAAAGAGAAATCTCAAGTATAAAATTTAGAAATTAATTTTGTTTCTTGACCCAGCTAAAATCTCTACTTCTTTGAAAACTCCCTGCTCACTCTAGTCTATGATCCTTTATCTCAATTCTGATTTTGTTGTATATACATAATCTATACCCTGTCTGCTGTTCATCTTTTGTGAATAAGTCTGTAGGTTCTAGACAGATAGAGATAATGAATATTTTCTATCCCTTCTTAATTTTCTACACTCTACAGTATAGCACTGTGGACACACTGTTTGTTCCTGCTAAAAATGTCAATTTTTGCTATCTTCTTTCAATTGTTCTATTTTGTTCTACTACTAATTGGATAATAGTTGGAATTTTGAGACAGCAAGCACAGAGCACATATGGGCATATGACTGTTAATTACATTATTATTATTTTCTAAGCACCTTCCAAGCAATTCATTTGCTGTAGGTAACTTGTTGGACAAAACTACTTTCAACTAGATATTGAAACTAAAGCTTCTATTTGTCTTAATTTATAATCACAGAGTGTTAAAAGCCAGCTGCTGCATCCATAATTACGCTTATTGCTAGTCTCCAATTTAAAATAGGCCCAGGCTAAGTTCTCTAGCAGAGAACAGTTTGTTTAACTTTCTCTTAATGACCTTACATGGAAAATAACTATATCTGGAAGCTGTGGTCCACTTTTACTGCATAATGCCTGGGCTGTCAATTGGCATTTCTGTGTTTCTGTGAGCTTAACTATGTCTTTATTATAGAGGCTACCTCACAAGGGTAATAGGATCTTGGAAACTAGATTAGACTGATCAGACTCTGAATAGAAGTCCAAGGCATTATTGCCAAAATGAAGAATACTTATTATCTTTAGTAGAGATAAGAAAGTCCTATCTTGGATGAGAATTATATTTGACCTATCTAAAATATGAAATAAAAGAAAGAATAGGATGAAAATTCAGTAGTTTATAAAAAAGAAAATAGGATGCAGCCAGATGCAAAGAATAAGTTATGATGGATGATTTAAGCCTTGGACACTATTCTTGGTTGCATTATGGGTTTGCATTTGGCAGGTTAAAGAGGAAATTGTGGTAAATTAAGTTTGTATCATGCTTCCTAACTGCATGAAGAAAAAATATTGAAAAGGTTAAATGTATTTGGTTGCAATATATTTATAAACTGAGAGGCAATTTGATATCATAGAAAGAACTTTGTAGTGAGTTTCAAACTAGGAAAGCTTCAAATGATCTTATAATTTGTTATTCAAACGTGGGCAGTTTAAGAGTGATAAAGGTGGTATTGACAATTATCCTAAGTATGTATCAGTCATAAATTAGTATAATCCCAGGCAAACTGAAATATATTATTGCCTACAAATCTTGGGACTACGGTTCTAATCCTTACCAAATGCATGATTTTAGGAAATCAGCTTACTTTTTTGAATTTTATACTCTATACTTGTAAAATGAAGATTAATCTTTCTGTGGTTGATATAAAGACATAGTTAAAATATGGAAAAGTATTTTTAAATTGTAAAGTACTACACATGTACAATAAATTGGGTTATAATAATATGAATAAATTCAGGTTATTTATTCTAGAAAATACAAATGAGATCTGTAATACAAAGTCATTTGTTAGAAATGTAAGATCATAAAATACACTGAATGTGATTTTAAAAATTTGCAACATGTCCACAAGGCTTTAAAATATTAAAGTAGATTATATGGCTTATACTTCTATTTATTGGGCTGGGATTTAGCTCAGTTGGTAGAACACCGCTCTGCAGTCTCTGAGGTCCTGAGTTCAATTCCCAGCACCACAAAATGGGAGAAGGACATGGAAACCCACTCCCAAGGCAATCCCGAAACACTCAGCCATTGAAAACCCTATGAGCATCACTTTGAGTCGGACTGGACTCGACAGCACCTAACAACAACAACTTTTATTTATTATATTTTTAAAAAATCTATGCAACCAATATATTAAATGAATGGAATCCAAGATAGCCATCAATACTAAATGAGCAGTTGAGAGCTTCACTATCATTCTAATAAGCATCTTTTGTTTTTGTTAGGTGCTCTCAAGTCGAGTCCAACTCATAGCAATGAAACTGACACTAAGCCATGCTTGGCACTATGTCAGTGCTTCTCTGCTATCCTTAGGGATTTACATGACTGTTTTAGGATTGGGCTGTCAGGTTCTTATCTGATTTTTGCAGTGCTGGGGATCATACCCAGGGCCTCAGAGTGCATAAAGCAAACACTCTACCAACTGAGCTAAACCCCAGCCCATAGATTTCTGAAGATTGTTATATTCTATAAACATTAGGATAAAATTATGGAAGTTCTCTCTATCTCTATTGTCAACTTCTTTACTCCTGAAAATATATATAATATAGGGTGATTTAAAAAGTTTCTTTTATCTTTTACAAATATTTTTTCTTTGTAATTAACAGAATAATTGCGCATATTTATGGGTGACAATGGGATATTTTAGTACATCTATACAATGCTTCTACAGCCATACCACCTCTCATCAGATCTCAGAAGCTAAGCAGGGTCAGGTCTGGTTAGTTCTTTGATGGGAGAACACCTGTGAATGCCAAGTGCTGTAGGATTTGGAGAAAGATTCAGCATCCCACTCCCAAAGCAATCAGCCTTTGACTACCATATGAATAACAGAGAAGCACTAATAATAGTACCAGGCATGGCACAGTGTCAAGTAGTCCCTCATTCTGTTGTACAAAGGGTCAGTATGAGTCAGACCCAACTCGATTACACCTAACAGCATCATACAATGTGTACTATCAAATCAGTGTAATATGAATTTCTATCTTCTTATAATTTCCCCATGTTTGAATCTGAGACCATTAAAATGCTCAATTCACATTCTTCATAAAATATCTCACAATTACTTTGGGCTCTACTCACCATATTGTGCTTCAGAACACTAGAACTAACTCCTTCTATCTAACTCTATTTTAGTTCCTGTTAACTAACCTCTCACTATGTCTCCACCTTTTATAATTTTTATCCATTAGTAGTTATTATTATACTCTTTTCTACTTTGAAAACAACTTTGTAATCTTCCAGAAGTGAGAAAGAACATGCAATTTTTGTCTTTCCTTGTCTGGCTTATTTCACTTCACATCATAGCCTACATTTATGTGAATATGACAGGATTTGTTTGATTTGGGGCTGAATTCTATTTTATATATCTAACAGGTTTCTTTATCCACTCACCCAATGATGCATATATTTATTTATTTCACATTTTGGCTACTGTGAGTAGTGGATATCAATTAAATGTGAGAATATAGGTGTTGGTTTGGTAGGATGTTTTTTGGATGTATGGCCAAAGGTGAGGTAACACAATATTATGGAAAATCTATGCTTAGTTTCAGGGCTGAGGTAAATACATTTTTTCACCAACATAAAAAGCAACTATACAGATGGACTTCACTAGAACAAACAGGAACCAAATTGACTACATTTGTGGAAAGAAATGATGGAAAACTCCATATCAAATTTAAGTACAAGTCCAGGTGCTGAATGTGGAAAACAGCTGCTCATATGCAAGTGCAAACCAAAACTGAAGAAAATTAGAACAAGTATACAAGAGCCAAGGTATGACCTTGAGTATATCCCACCTGAGTTCAGAGACTACTTCAAGAACAGGTTTAACGTATTAAACACAAAAGATAGAAGACCAGATGAATTGTGGCATGCCACCAGAGATATCATTCATGAGGAAAGCAAAAGTTCATTAAGAAGAGAAAAAAAGAAAATTAAGGAGAGAAAAAAAAGATAAAAGAATTGCATGCCAAAGGAGACTCTGAAGCTCACCCTTAAACATCAAGGAGCTAAAGTAAAAGAAAGACATGGTGAAGTTAAGGAACTAAATGGAAAATTTCAAAAGGTAGCTTGAGAAGGCAAAAATAAATATTTTAATGACATGTGCAAAGAGCTGGAGACTGAAAATCTAAAGAAAATCTCTGTTTTTCTCAAGCTTAAGGAATTGAAGAAAAATTCAAGACAAGTGGCAATAGTGAAAGATTCTACAGAGAAAATATTAAATTATGCAGAAAACATCAAAAGAAGATGGAAGAAATACAGTCATTATATAAAATAGAATTGGTGAATGACCAAATATTTCAAGAGGTTGCATATGATGAGGAACCAATAGTATTGAAGGATGAAGTAGAAACTGCCTTGAAGGAATTGATAAAACACAAGTCCCCAGGAATTGAAGGAATACCAATAGAGATGTTTCAACAAACAGATGCAGCACTGGTGGTGCTAACATGTTTATGCCAAGAGATTTGAAAGAGCTACCTGGCCAACATACTGGAAGAGATCCACATTTATTCTTATTCCCAGGAAAGGGGATCGAATCGAATGTGGAAATGATCAAACAATGTCATTAATATCACATGCAAGCAAAATTTTAGTAAAGATCATTCAAAAGAGATTGCATCAATACATACACAGGGAAATGCCAGAAAATAAAGCCAGATTCAGAAGAGGATGGGGAACCAGGAACATCACTGCTAATGTCAGATGGATATTAGCTGAAAGCAGAGAACATCAGAAAGATGTCTATCTATGTTTTATGGCCTATGGAAAGGGACTTTACTGTGTGGATCATAACAACTTATGGATAACACTGCAAAGAATGGTGATACCAGAGCACCTAACTGTAATCATGAGGAATCTGTACATGGACCAGGAGGCTGTCGTTCAAACACAACAAAAAACAAAACAAAACAACAAAA
>VMDO01039972.1:0-12286 GCA_007922755.1 Pedetes capensis
TTCAATACTCTAAAGAGGTCTTTTGCCACAGCTTTTCCTAGAGCAATGCGTCTTTGGATTTCTTGACTGCTGCTTCCACGGGTGTTGATTATAGAGCCAAGCAAAGTAAAATCTTGGACAACCTCAATCTTTTCTCCATTTAATGTGAAGTTGCGTGCTGACCCAGTCGTAAGGATTTTTGTTTTGTTGATGTTTAGTTACATGCTGTTAATTAATTTTTATTGAAACTAATAGGTAAGCACAAGAAATTTTAATTTTCATTAATACTTAAATAGCATTTAAAGGGAAGGTTAAATTTTTCTCAACACAAAAAATGTCCTTCATTAGTTGAAAGGACATCCAAATATCTTAAATACTTACAAACAATATAAGGAATCAATGCATTAAGGAGAGTTAATCATTACAAATCTATCATATCAGATTGTGGCTTATATTTTCTTTTTAAACATCATATCTTTAATGTCTTGTGAATGATCATATTCCTCTTTTAGAATCTCTTAGAAGCCATCCTACTTCTCACCAAAAAAAAGGCATACACTCAAGTCTATACACACAATATACCTATATTACGTACATTTACTGAAGTTTGATCAGGTTAAGAAACATGACATCAAATGCTATGAGTGACAGTGTATAAATTTCCAAAGATGCAACCTATAAAACTAAAACTTAATTGGGAGATTAAGACATGAGTTTTTGAGGAATTATACATATGGATTAAAATTTAGTCATCTATTCAAATTATTGATAAATGTATAGTGTGTCACAAATGCGATTGTAGTTTTCCCATGATGGAAAATACATTATTAAGCCAGTCCTCTGATAAATTAATTGATTAATTAATTGATTAATTTATGTATTTATTTTTTTGGAACTTAGGGGTTGAAGCCAGGGCCTCACACATACTTGGCAAGTGCTCTGCCACTGGCCTGCACCCCAGCCCATTTTTTAATCTTTCTATTTTTAGTCATGGTCTTGCTAAGTTACACAGGCTGCCTCTGGCCTCAAACTCATGATTTTCCTGCCTCCTTCTCCTGAGTTGCTGGTATAAATACATGCGTCACTGCACCTGGCCTGTCCTCTGATAAATTTAGCATGAATTTGGGTCAGGGTATTAACGTTTCCCTAATGCATGCCCATGTGTGAAGGTGATCCCTGATGTGTATATGCATTACAGCTCTGTTCAGGCTGCAGGGTTGTGACTGCAGTGGACAAGCTATAGTCTTAGACATCTTTTTACATGGAACTGAGTTCCTTTATCCTTCTGTGCTTCTGGATCCCAGAGTCGCTCAGAAGAGTCGCTGCCTTGAGTTTGTCTTTGGAACGTTTCCAGAGCTGAGCAGGTGATACCATAAACATATTCCAGTCTTGCCATTTGGGGTGGGCAAGTGGCTGTACATCGTGGCTCCTTTTGGATGTAAATTGGTTTTAATGATTTCTTTCTTTCTCCTGGGCAGGATTTATGTGGGCATCATTCATGTGACACTCTGGGAATGGCAGACGTCGGGACCATATGTTCTCCAGAGCGCAGCTGTGCTGTGATTGAAGACGATGGCCTCCACGCAGCTTTCACTGTGGCTCATGAAATTGGTATGCGGCGCCTTTTCTCTTCCCTTGCCAAATCAAACACTTGTAACAGCTGCAACAGGAACCAAAATACTTGGCAATTAATTCCAGATTTCTTCTGGTTCATATATACCACTGGGGATTAAATTTGTTTATATTTGCACTTTTAGGGTTAACTAATGCGGGAGAAAGGAGGCAAAGTCAGAAACACAGTAGATGTTTCCTTCTGATGGTGTCATTTAAAAGTTACAGAGAAGTTTGCTACTGCTACTGTCCTCTTCCTGTCTTTTTAAGTATCCCTAAATGACACCTAGACAAAATTTTTCATAGTTCCCTATCAAAGGCAGAGACATCCCTTTTAGAAGCCATTCAAGACAGTATTGACTCATCCAGAGCTAATTGGTTTGCACAGAAATTTAACATGTTTTGCTCCAGCATGAGTGATAATACTAGGCTCCTGTCAAAGACAATCAGTACCTTATGGTAAATATTTCTGTCTTAATAGCCAGACAGATGAAGTCAAGCTGACACTCAACAGGGTATACTTCAAAAGGTCACTTACCCAATTTGTTATAAGAAGTACATCTAACTACTACAACTATAAATTTAGGGCTGAGTTATCTGTTAAAATATATCCCTATAATAAGGAATATGTGCTCCTAGGCTATGAGGTGTATGTGTAATTGGCTTAGTACTTAGAACTAGATGTAAGAATTAGAAATATGGACTCAATTTTTGCTAAAGTACTTTATACCTGTGTCACATTAGTCTACCTGTTTAAACTATCTAAGCTTCAGTTCTCATATATGAAATATAGGGATAATACTATTTCATGGAATCATTTTAGAGACCAAATTAGGTAGGGTATCAATGTTATTGTTATTTTTAGGTTCCGTCAAGTCAGTGTCCAACTCATAGTGACCCCATGTACAACAGGCGAAACAGTATTGTGGATGCATCTCTGCTATTTGTAGGGTTTTCAATGGCTGATTGATTTTGGGAGTGGGTTGCCAAGTCCTTCTCTCAAGCCTACACCTTGTGTTCTCCAGGTGGTCTCCCATCCAAGTACTAACGAGGCTCAACCCTGCTTAGCTTCTGAGATCTGATGAGACCAGATGCTACAGTGGTATGGCTATAGGCAGGGTACCAATTGTCGGTATTATCTATATTCACATCACATGTAGTTCTATTTTTCTTTTCAGATAAATAGCTTGCTTACTTTCTTAACCTGTACATCAACTTCTAGCATCATCTTTTGGAGGGAAAATCATGGTTTGATCTTTATTGTGTTTGGATATTTAATTTTTCCTATATTTTTATTAAACAAATTTAATGTTTATTAAAAGCTAAAACTTTAACTTTTAAATGCAAACTAAAACTTCTACTTCACATTCCTAGTAGGCAGAGAATATTTTCATAAGGAACAGCATCTTGGATGATAATTCAATCCAACTCTTCATAGAGTATCGTTGACCTTAGGAGCAAAAGATCCAATATGGAGTCCTAGCTCTGTCTCTGTGTTATCTTATACAAGTGATTTAGACACTTTGGTCCTGTTTTTCTTACCTTACTGTGACAAATAATGAGACACAGCTCTCTCCTGTGCTATACCAGCAGAGCTAATGTGCTTGGATGTGTTTTTAAAGGACAAGTCATTTGAACTTCAAGTGGGGATTTTGTCTTCACTTGTTTCTCACTCATGTCTATTAAACTAACTGCTAAAAATACAGCCTATTTTAGAACTTTAATCAACATTTATTAAAAATCTATGTATGCGCATGAGGTAGGCAGCTGGAAAAAGAAGCGTGATTGCTGCTCAAGGCAGCATTCCTACTCTGCAGTAGAAACTAAGAAAAACTAGTCCAAATAGTCGAGAGGATTGTAATTTTTAAAAGGAGATTTAAAAAGTAATAAATCACCATTTTTCAGAGCAAGAGAAATCCCATTTTTTGAAAAAGGCTTCCAAAGCCCTTGGAAAACAGAATAGTTCATCTGAGATTGGGTGGAGAAACGATGAGGAATAAACCACTGAGTTGAATTTTGGCATCAACCATGCACCGAGTTTTGAACTCTGCATATTGATCCTGAAAAGAAGAGATTACACAATACTAAAGGAAGGGTACTTCTTCCCTCTTTCCTGCTCTCCTGTCATGATTGTTTTCACACATCTACAGCATTCCCAGAGAAATACTTTGGTTTTAAATGCAGTTCTTCAGGGTTGCTTTGACTCTTAAGCCAGATGGACTGGAATGAAGATCCTTGCAACATCACCTTTCCCAGGCTTCCCAAATTCCTCAACCAGGGCCTTACATTACACAGGCAGGTGCAGCAGTCTGAGAGATAGGAAGCCAGCTACTGAAAAGAACAAATGTTACATTGAAACTGTGTACATACATACAGTAAGAATTTATCTTAAAAGTACAAGGTGATTGCTAAGAACACAGCACCTGTGTTCTTAGGTAATGCAACTCACTGGTCTGTTTAAAGTGCTTTAATTTAGGGACTGTTTCATGAAGCTGTAAGCCTAACCTGTGTTCAGCTAACCATGAGCTGGAATCTAACTATTCTTATGCAAGTTCCTTCCTTCCTTTTTATTAGATGTTGGCTACTTCCTACTTCTGGAAATTATCTACACAGGCTACATGTGGTGATAAAAATGACATTTCCAAGCTTTCATTTTATGTTTTGAATCTACTTGATGCTCATTCCAAAATGTGCAGTTTGCTTCACACAAACAGAAAATATGAATGTTTTATTGTGCTCAAAACACAAACTGGGAGAAAATTTCCAAGCTGCTCTCATAAATTTTCTACTTTATTTTTCCTGTAAGCAGTAAAAGAATATATTTGATTAAGTATAACACTTTCACTATTCACTTACAAATTTTCCTAGGAGTGTCCAATGGCTTTCTTTTTCTGTACCTTGCAGTTTAAAATATAGTCAGGTTTATTTTATGCACAAAGAACATGAATCTAAATGTCCTTTGTTCATTTATCCTCTCCACTTAAAAGAAATTCATACATTGAGCTTTAACACATAAGATAAATAGAAGTTAAGACAGACATAGTGGCACACTTACAATACTACTATTTAGGAGGCTGAGGGAGGAGGATCCAATGAACAAGGCCACCTAGGCTACATAGAGAGGCCATGTCTCAAAAAACAGAGAAAGAAAAGGAGGGGGGATAATTATATATAGAGAGGTAAAGCTCCTATTATGTACTTCTTCTTCTTCTTCTTCTTCTTCTTCTTATTATTATTATTATTATTATTATTATTGGCTCAGGCTGGCCTTGAACTAAGGATCCTTCTGCCTCAGCCTCCCAAGTGCTAGGATGACAGGAATGTGTCACTACACCTGGCTTCATGTACTCTTTATGATGCTTAAAGTCAGAATGATATGGATCAAATGAACAATTCTAAAAGTTACTCATTGTATGTACTACATGTTAACTAGAACACTTATTTGTTGCTAATTCATTCAAAAAACAATAACAACAGCAACAAAGTGTTCTATGTTTTGGTGGTACATAGTGAAATGATGCCAATATAGACTTCTGAAAAACAGATGTTGAGTAGCATAGATTCTGCATAGGTGGCAATAAACTGCCTTCCTTTTCTATGCTATGTGCATTAAACATTGACTAAACTGTTAGAAATTTCAAAGAGTTATTTCAAACCATCAAAAATGCAGTCCCCATCCATGTGCCTTGGGTGGAGGTAGGAATGTGTTTACAGCCATTTTACAATCCAAATGTCAACTGCAAAAAGTTTTCAAGTTGATGTAAGTTTACATTTTGAGTTTATATTTTTGACTTGTCAAACATTTATTATGGTAATAATAAAAACTTCACCTGCAACACACATGGTTGTTAAAAAACAATGATTTTATTGATATTTAGCCAGCTTCTGATATATTCAGAGGAACAATATGATTTTACTTAGGTTAATGAGATCCTTAATTTGCAAACACGCCAAAGATTTGCTTTACAGTAGTTAACTTTAAAATATGCTAAGTGGATCTCTCCACTACGAAAGACTTCAACATTTTTCCTAAGCTAAAAATCAAGCAATGTTAAAAAATCAAGACCAAATATTCAGCCGAGACTTAGGAAGTGATGGAGACACAACAGCAGGGCTTCCTGTGTTTTGCTGTGGTTAGAGGGTGTTCTCTGGTTGTGCTGATCTGTGTGTGACTCTGCTCTTGTAGATGATTATATTAAACAAGGACCTGTTTTGAAAAGCTATCGAGACCCTTGAAACATAGGTCAAAGCTGAGTGCACAGACTCTGGGCTGGCCATCCGATGTGAGCTGAGAAGGAAGCTGGGATTAAACTTGCTATTTATCCCCAGATGTATCGGTTTAATCAACATGAACTGAGTATTTTCTTTTTTACTATCCCTCTTGGATCAGTGCCACACGTGTCTTTCTTGGCCCTCAGACGAAAGGTGAGAATAGGTCTTTGCTATACATCTAACAGCATTGAGAGATTTAGTGTTTATTGTAATGTTTAAAAAATTACATTCCAATTTGTGATTCTCTAGCAGAGGCCTACTGGTTTTCTGCTACATGTGTGGAAGCTAGCAAGATGAAAACAGCATAAAAAATAAAACTGTACTTACTGTGTGATTTATTTTTTCTCTTGAAATTGAGAAATTTTCTCTTCTATCCCAAATCAAGGTGTTTAGTAATATTAAAATGTAAGAAAACCACTGAAGACTTGTTGTTGTTAGGTGTCATTGAGTCGGGTCCAACTCATAATGACCCTTTGTACAACAGAACAAATCACTCTCTGGTCCTGTGCCATGCACATGATCTTATATTTATACTTATATATTTATAATACTTATATTTAAGCCCACTGTTGCAGATGTCAGTCCATCTAGTTGAAGAGTTTCCTTTTTTTGTTGACCTGCCACTCTCCCAAACATGGTATCTTTCTGCAGGGATTGATCCCTCCTGACTGTTAGGTGCTTTCGAGTCAGTGTGCAACTCATAGTGACCCTATGTATAACAGAGGAAACACTATTGTTATGCTTCTCTGCTATTCATAGGGTTTTCAATGGCTAATTGGCTTTTGGGAGTGGGTTGCCAGGTCTTTCTCCCAAGCCTATAGCACCTGGTATTCCCAGGCAGTCTCCCATCCAAGTAATAACCAGGCTGGACCCTGGTTAGCTTCCAAGATCTGATGGGATCAGATGCCACAGTGGTATGGCTGCAGGCCCCTCCAGACTACATGTCCAAAATATATAAAACACAGGCTAGCCTCCAAGGAGCACTCTGGTTGCATTTCTTCTAGGACAGATCTGTTGGTTCTTTTGGCAATCCATAGTATACTCAATATTTGTCACCAGCATTATAATTCAAAAGCATCAATTCTTTTCCAGTCTCTCTTATTCAGTGTCCAGCTTTCACAATCATATGATGCAACTGAAAATACCATGGCTTGAGTCAGGAGCACCTCCATCTTTCAATGTTACATTTTTACTTTTCAAAACTTTAGTGAGGTTTTCTCCAACAGCTTTTTCCAATGCAATGTGTTTTTTTATTTCTTGACTGCTGCTTCCAGAGGTGTTGATTATAGAACAAAGTAAAGCAAAATTTTGGACAACTGTAATCTTTTCTCCATTTATCATGGGGTTGCATCCTGACCCATTTGTAAGGATTTTTGTTTTCTTGATGCTGAGGCACAATCCATACTGAAGGCTGTGTTCTTTGATCTTCATCAGTAAATGTTAGCTCAGTTGGTAGAGTGTCACTACCCAAGGATCCAGGATCGATTCCTAGCACCACATCCCTGCGTGTCTGTCAGTTTGCCTTACTGTGGGGACTTGTGTGTTGCTGTGATACAGAAAGTTATGCTACCCATATTACAGATACTAGCAGGGTCATTCGTGGTGGATAGGTTTCAGCTGAGCTTCCAGACTAAGACAGACTAGGGAGTAGGACCTGGCAGCCCACTTCTGAAATAAAATAATTGTTGTTGCTGTTAGGTGCCACCAAGTCAGTGTCCGACTCATAGTGATCCTTTGTACAACAGGCAAAACACTATTGTGGTGCTTCTCTGCTATTCATAGAGTTTTCAATGGCTGTTTTGGTTTTTGTTTTTTTGGAGAGTGGGTTGCCAGATCCTTCTCCCAACCCGATAGCACCTGGTGTTCCCAGATGGTCTCTCATCCACCTACTAACCAGGCTGCTTAGCCTCCGAGATCTGATGGGATCATACGTTAGCCATTGAAAATCCTATGAGTAGCAGAAAAGCAGTGTCACATATAGTGCTGGAAAATGAGACCCTCAGGTTGGAAAGCACTCAAAAGACACAAGATTAGTGTAACCATAAGTAAAAATGTAACAAACCTAGGAGATTGGTGGGACAGTAAAGTTAGCTGGGCGTTTGATATATGTTAATCATGTGTCCTAAACATTTTGCATTTTAGATCATTTAAGCCTCACAAAATGCCATAAAGTAAATGATATTATGGGCCTCCCAAAAGAAAACAAAACTGATACCTAGAGAAGTTTCTAAAGGTTTCTAGAGGTTGCCGAAAGTCAACCTCTAATACACTGTGAGGGTAAGATTCAAGCTTAATTTACATCCTTCCAGAGTCCAAAATTTTCACACTATCTTATAATAAATTTATAGACAGTATTTGGTTTGAAAGGTATAATCCTGAATTTGATTCAAAGGAATACTGAACAGGTAGGTATAATATGAAAAAAATCATCAAATTAAATGATTAATAGTACATTTACCATTTACATTTAATGTATTGAATTGAGCTTTTAAGAGTTTTATCACTTCTATATAAGAATTTGTGTTGGAATGGATACAAACCATTCAATTATTGGAGCTCATGTTGCCTTCTTCAGCAATTCTAAATTCTGATTCCAAATGAGCTGTTGACTCACTTTTCGACCCCTGGCAAAACCTTCTTGCAACACCATAATCCCAGCTGGAAAATTAGGTAAAATAAAAATATGACCTCATTAAGAAACAGATGCTTCAGCTGAGCAGTGCTTTCCCAAGTAAACACATTACAGGGTTTCTTGTGACATTTTTGTAGGATGTGGTGGTGGTGTGTCCCCTTGACCATTGGTCAGTTGAGGATCAGGAGACAAGAGCTTGAAATCCTGTTTAATTTGAAGACTGAAGTTTAGCAAAACAACGAATTTCCTTCCTCAAGTTAATGTTCTAAACTAGCTCTAGTTGTACAGTAATACCTGAGTTGAAAATGAAACCAACCCAAGAGTTTTCATTAAAGTAATGTGTCTTTACCCACCTGCATATTATCACAGATTTTCTAAGGCCAGATTCACTTGTCAGTTTAAGTAAGGATGATCATCTTTCAAACTGTACTGCAAATACTAAAGATGAAATTTGTTTAATAAGATGAGAGCCATTAGCCAATTTAAAAAGTGAATAATCATACTCGAAAAAATGATCATGTAACTTATTGTTTGCTCTTTGTGAGCTAGCAATGTAATGCAGACTTTTGACTTCATAGGTTTTTGTTTGACTTAATATAGCATTAAACTTAGTTGTTAATATAATTCAAAAAAGTCCTTCCTTGTATTAGTTTGTGTGAAGTCACTCATTAGCAGGACTCTTGTTTTTATGATATGATTTAATTTCTATAAAGACTAGATTCATTTTTGTTAGGTGCCATCGAGTCATGTCCGACTCATAGCGACCCTCACAGGGTTTTCAATGGCAGATTTTTTCGGGATTGCCTTGGGAGTGGGTTGCCACGTCCTTCTTCCATTTTTGCGGTGCTGTGAATCGAACTTGGGACCTCAGAGACTGCAGCGCAGAGCTCTACCAACCGAGCTAAATCCCAGCCCCAGATTGATATTTTGTACCAAAGCACTTTCAATTTATACCTTGACTTTTTCTATTGATTTCAAACAGCAAATACTGTTTTGAGGTGCTCCCACACCTCACATTTTCCCCTTAATACTCATGGAATAGTTGTTGTTGTTGTTAGGTGCCGTCAAGTCAGTATCCGACTCATAGCAACCCTCATAGGGTTGTTTTGTTTTGTTTTGTTTTGTTTTTTGCAGTACTGGGAGTTGAACCCACGGCCTTGCTCCTGCATGCTTTGCAAGTGCTGGACCACTGAGCTGTGCCCCCGGTCCATTTTTTTACTTTTTGAGACAGGATCTCGCTAAATTACACAGACTGCATCTGGTCTCAAACTTGTGATCCTCCTGCCTCTGCCTCCCAAGCCGCCAGGATTACAGGCATGTGCCACCGCGCCGGGCTCCTCATAGGGTTTTCAATGGCTGATTGTTTCGGGATTGCCTTAGGAGTAGATTACCAGGTCCTTCTCCCATTTTTGCGGTGCTGGGAATTGAACTCAGGACCTCAGAGACTACAGCCCAGTGCTCTACCAACTGAGCTAAATCCCAGCCCCTCATGGAATAGACAGGGCTTTATTCTCAAAATTTCATTCTGGCTTCTGTCACTACCACCCTTTTAAAAAATATTATTTAGTATATAAATACAAATGCCATTAACAAGTGAATACATGGACTGCCAAAAGAACCAACAGAACTGTCCTAGAAGAAGTGCAGCCAGAGTGCTCATTGGAAGCAAGAATGGCCAGACTGTGTCTTACATACATGTAGTCAGGAGGGACCAATCTCTAGAGAAAGACGTCATGTTTAGGAGAGTGGCAGGTCAGAGAAAAAAAGGAAAACCCTCCTCCAGATGAATTGACACAGTGTCTGCAACAATGGGCTTAAACATAAATAAAATCCTGTGCCTGGCTCAGAATCGGGAAGTGTTTCGATCTGTATGGTTGCTATGAATCGGACTCAGCACAGTGGCACCTAACAACAACAACAGCACCACTATATAAGGGTGTTTAACCCTTAGTTGCTTCCAGATTTTAGGTGAGAAGTTTCCAATTACATCACTAAGAATTAAGGATTAAGTAAGGAAAATAGTGTCTGCAGTTATACCACCCTAGTATCCTATCTCGTCAGACCTTGGAAGCTAAGCAGGGTCACGACTGGTTAGTCCTTGGATGGGAGACTGGGAATAGTAGGTGCTATAGGTGTGGGAGAAGGACCTGACAGACCACTCCCAAAACAATCAACCATTGAAAAATCTATGAATAGCAGAGAAGCACTGGCCATAATGTCAGGCATGGTACAGTGTTGGGTGGTGATTCCTTCTGTTTTTCATAGGGTTGCTGTGAGTTGGACTTGGCTCTGCAGCACCTAACAGCAGCAAGGAAGATAGTATTGTAAACAAAATTGCTCAAGCAAACTGCTTTTCAGTGTTCTTCATACCTGCCAATTACAAAAGGTCCTAAATACAAATATTAATTCTTTACTAAAGCAAGAATTTGGGATCTCTAGTTTAAACCCTGACAGTGAGCCCAGCAGTAAATCCACTGTAATTTTTGTCTTGTGAGTTTCCACATCATATTTTCCTGAGAGAGATTCCTTAAAAGTCTTCTCTTACTCTTCCAAATTACTTTTAATCCTCCCCACTCTTCCATTCCTACTCTTTGACTCTTGGGAAAGAAGTATCTGTCCATATCTCCAAGGGGAAGAGTTGCCTTTCTATGTCAGTTTCTCAGTTTCATCCCAGTCTCCTCCAAGACTTCATCCCTAGACTAATTTTACTTCTCTGCATAGCTCTAAAATCCCATCATAAAATACAATGTGATAAAAACAGCGATCTATTGTAGGCATTGTAAACACTTTCTCCAACACTTCTTCAGATTCTTCGTGGACCCTTTTATCCTTTGGGGCACAAAGGTTTAAAACTCTCATCTGTTGCTAATATTCCTGGGGCTACTTGTTATAGAAACTTTTTCATCTCCCTTTCGCACCATTTATTTTAAATCTGCCTATGGCTGATTTCGGAATGAACTTTCTCTGAAAAGGCAGATGTCTGAAAAGCTACTGAAAAGTCAGTTCTTGAAAATCAATGGGTTAGTATAAGTTTTGATTTCCCTTCATAAGTATTTAAAATACAAAGTTGTCAGCTGTGACATCATAGGTAAATTTCCTTGATTCCAGATTTTGTCTGTCAGTAATCTTTAGTATCACAGTGCATGTTTTTTTCATGTAAATACCCCTTTAAAATACTTTATGCTGGCTTATGCACCTTTCCACTTCAGTTCTCCATAATATTGACACATTTTAGACCAACATTAGATGTCTTAGCATAGCTGATTGGGGACTCACATTTTTAACACCCTTCTTTTTGCTGTTCACAACCTTTGGTATGTGTGTCACGTCGTTCCTGAAGAGCATCCAAACATGTCTTGCATTGACCTTCCCTTTCAATTACCGTCCAGCTCCTGAGGGGAAGTCACATGGGTTTCTCGCTGTGCCCTGGTTCCAGCCATTCTGAAACTGACTGTTTGTTTTCTGGGGGCTGCTTAAGTGTTTTTTCCACTGCCCATGACTCTTGCTGCCCTTCAGAGACCATGCTTCTTCCAGCCACCTTACAGACTTTCTTCATGAATGACAAAGCATGCATTCATTTGCCCTCTTAAGAGTCAGTCCCTTTCAGATGACCCCGAAGTTTGTTTCTCATTGACATTTGGAGATCTTACAAAACCCACATCTCCTTGTAGTTGTAGCTGAGGTGGAGCTAAGATTTGTGCATGCTCAGAATAGCAATATTTTCTGATAGAATTTCTTTTTTCCCTTTTCTTGTGATACTTGGGGGTTGAACCATATATATATATATATATA
>VMDO01039973.1:0-12282 GCA_007922755.1 Pedetes capensis
TGCCTAGCACATGTGAGTCCCTAGGTTCACCTCCCCAGGACTGGGAAAAAAAAATACCTGATGGTATCTTAGAATCTAAGGAACCCAAGGAGTGATTAAATAGTACCTATAGTTCAATTCCATTGGTAGAAGGACGTGATAGTCCACTGCTGAGACAATCACAAAACAATCAGCCATTGAAAACTCTGTGAGGGTTGCTATGAGTTGGACATGACTTGACAGCACCTAACAAAAACAACAGTTCAATTCCAGCTGCACCTCCCCATGCTGGGGCCTTCTGGGAGACAGTATATGGTGGTGGCAAAATGCCTAATAGGTGCTGACCTCTCACTACCTGTGTTTGAGTCCCAGCTATGCCCCTTGAAACTAAATAAGCTTGGGTGAGTTTTCAAATCCCTCTGATCCTTAGTTGCCTGTAAAATGAGGATGACTCTGATATTCCCCACCTCACAGAGCTGCTATGAGGATGTTGTTGTTAGGTGCTGTCGAGTCAGTATCCAACTCATAGCGACCCTCATAGGGTTTTCAATGGCTGTTTCGGGATTGCCCTGGGAGTGGATTGCCAGGCCCTTCTCCCATTTTTATGGTGCTGGGAATTGAAGTCGGGACCTCAGAGACTGTAGCACAGCGCTCTACCAACTGAGCTAAATCCCAGCCCCCTATGAGGATAAGAAGAGTTCATCTTTATATGGTTCCTTGAACACAGCGTGTTCTCACTAAATTGAGAGACTTTTCATCTTTCATTCAACTTCCTGGCACGCTCAGAGGAGGGTCTTGCCCTTCGGAGAGTGGCACCCGTCAGGCATCTCAGGCTGACAGGCTCTTTTGGCGGCTTTACAGTGCACACGGGAGTGCACAGGGGTCACTGAAAAAGCCACCATTCACGTGAGGAAGGCTGCTTTCACATACAAGGCACAAACTCCTCCCAGATAGGAACACGTGACATTTGCTCACTTAGACGCAAAAACAACTCCTCCAGGTTTCCTTCACATCATCCAACTGTTTTGATTATTGCACACCTGACTTAGTTTTGTGAAAAGCCTCAAAGGACTTTGTTAGGAAAAGCAACCACTATGGAAAATAAATAGAAAAATAAATAATTTAAAAAAAATTTTTTTAAAGCAGCCAGTGCCATTATGAAGCATGTGCCATGTGCCAAGTAATAAAATGGAAAGCAGAGATTCAAGTGATGAAGTGACCCCGACCCTGCCCCATTGAGGCATGCAGGGGATGTTGCAAGTGGGTCTGTGGTCATCAGACAAATTCCCTTGTCTTAAATGTAAGCTAATTTCCTCTTGTTTTTCTCTCTGTAGAAAAGAAGACAATCTTCACCCCCTACCCTGCAGTACTGGGAGGTTGAACCCAAGGCCTCACCCTGGCTAGGCAAGTGCTCTACCACTAAGCTGCACCCCCAGCCCTTTTGTCATTTCTTTACTTTGAGACAGGGTCTTGCTAAGTTTCACAGACTGCCTCTGGCCTCAAACTCGTGATCCTCCTGCCTCAACCTCCCGAGTTGCTGGGATTACAGGCGCAAGCCACTGTATCTGTCTAAAATGACAACTTTTTAGTCCTTTCCTCAGTAGAAACCCTTTTGATGGACTATTATCTTGGAAACCATGATTTTTTAAAAGTGCTTTGCAAAAGAAAGCATGGTCCAGAAGGGAGAGGAAATGCTCCCAAATGACCTAAGTGGTGGAAGAGCTCTGTCGAGGAAGGGGAAATGGAATTTGAAGTTGCACTGTCTTTGATTTTTCCTTTGTTGGCAACAACTGGAACTTGTAAATTATGGTAAACAAGTACAGGTTTAGCACCTAGCTTCCTGGGACTCTTTTATCACGTGCTACAAATGCTGTGCCTCTCCAGTTCCTGTTTTCATTTTGACCTTCCTTCAGAAATATGGATAGATCTCTGCTTAGAAGCTTTCAGATCCTCCCTATCAGCATATGCCCCACAAGCCACACTCCAACAGCATGCCCTTGCCCCTGCAACAAACCCACAACACTATCATAATAAGCACTCTGCTTCAACCCGCTAACCAGGCATAGCTAAGCCAACCAACTCATTGACAGAAGTGCTCTCGCTAAGAGCACCAGGCAGGATTTCTTGCTAAACGTAATCACCAAACTCTAGGCTCTCATCCCAGTATTTAGGAAGATTTTGCTTTGGCTCTGACTTTCTGAAAATGGAATCAGTCATCTCTAAAAAGTAGAGTGTCTGCCAAGGCCATCCCTGGGCATGGTGCCCACCCAATTCATACTTTCCAGAAAATACTATGGTGCTCATTTGGGCTTCAGATCTTCACACTCTGAATTCTCTGAGGAAAGGGCAGGTATGAAAAACACTTGGGGGAAATGTGTGGGTGGGGAACAAATAATTATAAGCCAGCTGATAGGCATTTGGTGAACTATTCCTCTAGGTGATTGAAGCCTTAGAGGCTAAGCCACCACCTCCACTATTTCCTGGAAGTATTTTGGAAGGAGATAAATAATGCATGAAATGAGCAGCAGAGGCAAAGTTTAAGAAAACACATAAGAATGGCCAGAAACACTCAGAACTGTATAATACCTGTCAGAGGCACTGGGGAGAGGCAGGAATAGTATGATGGTTAAGCCACAGGCTTGGAAAGCCGGCTGCCTAGATTTAGATCCTACCATGCCATTCTGTAACTGGGAAAATTGAATAAACCTCTTTAGTCCTCAGTTTCCTAATCTATAAAATGGGCATAATAATAGAATAGACACTTTCCAGAGCTATTGTCAGATTAAATGTGTTATTACATGAAAAAATGACTCAAGCAGAACAAAGTTCATGCTAAGTGCTGTGTATTATTGTTGCTAGGTTCTAAGGGTTTCTAGAATATTCAATCAGTTCTGGCTGCTATGACAGCTCAGTGAGTAGCCACTAATGACAGAACAAATCAAAGGCAGGTGAGAGGAGACCTGGTATGAGTAAAATTTCCCAATTCAGGTCATTGATTACTGCCTACAAATCTATTATTAAAGCTGTCTTATGTTCTTGTTCTACACGCCCACATTTTGAGGGCAGGGGACAGTGGGGAGTGTTTCCACATGGAAATTAAAGATTGAGATTGCTTATTTCGGGAAAGCAAAAATAAACAATATGGAGGTGCGATGGGGACCGTCCCCACCTACTTCCCAGCCTGCTTCATAGGAAGTTGGCACTGGCCTTTGAGCAGTGTGGGGTCATCTAGGTCTGGGTCTGTCACACACCTACTCTTTTCTATTCCACCATGTAACAAAGAACCAAGTCACCATTCTTTGGTTACAGATCCCTTTGATGAGCGTAACTCTTCGTTTCCTAGTAACCGTTTCCTTCCTCATTACTAAGCCCAACCAACCGAAGGCCCCTGAGCTCTTCCACTCTGACTCAGAACAAGAGGCCCGCATGGTAAGCCTTCGCCGTGAATCAGAGCTTTTCCAGTGTTTGTTCATAGGAAGGGAAGAACACAGGCATGGCAACAATGATCACAAGATCTATGGCTTTGGAAACCTCTCAAACCAATTTCTAGTCACTCGTCACCTAAAGATCGCTCGTGAGGGGTAAAAAGCACCTTGATGTAAAGGCAGAAACGATGACACAGAGGCTGTGAAAGGCTCTCTCTACCTCATCTCATTGTCCACCCCACTGGATCCCTTTGGCCCTCATTTTTCTTCTTCCCTTTGGGAGGTGGAGAAAAGATTTGATGCCGAATTCATATTAAGACACAAACACTGTGGGTGTGACCCTTTTAGGTCATACTTATAATTTAAAGGGAGCCCCAGCTGGTGTAAGAAATTTCTAATGGTGGAGCCCAAGCCAGGTGACCTCTAGTCCTCAAGCCTGAAGATGAAGTGAGTTAGTTTGAATGAGACCTTTCTTATCCCAACTAAACCATCTTCCCCATCCTGGTCAATTCTTTAATCATTCACCCCATTTCATTTTCTTCATAACCCATGTTACTATCTGAAATCATCCGTTTGATTTACCTATTTATTTGATTTTTTGTCTGTTCTCTCAAGAGTGTAACATGTATGAGGACAAGAACTTTGGTGTGTTTACTAGAGTAGTGTCTGGCACATAATAAGTGCTCAATAAATATTTGTGGAGTAAATGAAAGAAAATGAACTGACATGATTTAAAGCAAGTTCTCCTGAAAATAAATCAATATAAACCCCATAAATTTTGTTTGGGGCAGACAAGATGGCCTTTTCTTCTCCCTGTTTGCTAAATAGTATGGGGCTGTGGCAATGACAGGGACTAAGCCCAGGCTATTTGGTGACAGTCAGGAGTACAGGATGCCAAGAGGTCGGGATGCTCTCCTGAATATGTACACACTGGCTTGGCACCGGAAGATGATAATTCACTTTGAACATAATTGAAATGCTGAAGAGGAGTTTAAAAGATGAAGATAACAGGTCTCCACACGACAACCCCACAACTCTGAAAGTTCAAAGGTTTCCACTTTGTTAGATGTACATCTTCTAATGATCCCCCGCTCTCCCTGCCTTTGCCTACAAGTAGCCTCACAGCGGCAGTAAGGTGTGTAGGTGGCATGTATTATTAGGCCCATCTACAGGTGGAGAAAGTGAGGCACAGCCATGGCAGGGTAAAGTGAATCAACAATCAGGTTTACTGTGCACTCCACTGAAGTCACCACTCATTGAGTGCCTCCTCCGTACAAGGCATCATTCTTGAGCCATCTCCACCAATTGTCTGTGTTTTGTTTGTTTGTTCATGGTACTTGGGGTTTGAACCCATGGCCTCACACATTCTTTGCACGCTCTCAACCACTGAGCTGCACCTCTAGCCCGTTTTTTATTTTTTATCTTGAGTCAGGGTCTTGCTAAGGTACACAGGCTGCCTCTGGACTTGAACTTGGGATCCTCCTGCCTCTGCCTCCCAAGTTGCTGAGATGACAGGCATAAACCAGGATGTCCAGAAATTGCTCATGCTATTTCTCCATTCAGGCAGGCCCTCCCTTGATAGGCTCAGAATTTGGAGAGGCTTCCCTGACAGCCTAGAAGCTGCACTTCGAATGCATCTGCAAATGAACAAAGCCAAAAAGACCAGAGCTCCCGAGGTGACCCCGGGGTTTAGCAGGGGTGGGTTTCCTACATAGAATGAAAGAAATTTTCTGGTTGATTTGTGATCCCAACACTCAAGGTGCAGTCTCTGAAGACTGTTTTCAGAACTCTGTGAATGAAAACTTCCAGTGACAAAGTAGGAACTGGAACCTCAGGAGAAAAAATAGAGAATGCAGCAAAGGATACAACAGAAGTGTTAATATTGTGCTTCCCCTGCATTATCTCATTGGTCTCCACAACCCTTGAGGTAGGAAAGATCATTATCCTGCCTGAACAGGGGAGGAAACCGAAACTCACTAACTTGTTCCAGGGCATGCAGCTAGTAAGGGGTAGAGTCACTTGAACATGAATCACCTAGGTCTGTGTGATTCCAAAGCCAGTTTCAAGCATCTGCGTTAAGATAGGCCATGCGGGATGCTGCAGCAGTAGAGCACCAGAAGACAGTTGTTGCCCTACACAAACCATGAGGCTCATTCAGCTAAAGTCCCACCCAGTCACCATGGCATCCACAATGACATTGACAACACAAGCATGCAGTATTTAATCTTCACGAGAAGACCTAATGTTTGGAGTCATCCTTTCTGAGACATCGCCCTGCCACTGGACTCGCTCTGGCCATGAGCAGGAACCAGCCGCTGAGGACCCACAGTCTGGTGAGGGGGAGCCGAGCACCGGGGAACCACGCCACCCAGAAAGGAGGCTTATGCCCACAGCTGCCCTGAGAAACCTTGAGAAAGGCAGGCTCAGAGGCTTATGCTCATGGCTGCTCCTTGCTTCTTTCTTCCCAGGTAGGACGCTGACTCCAAGTGCTCTGCTCCAACAGCTCTTTATTGTTTCCTTGTCTGTCCTGGTCGATGGAATGGACCCAGACTGCTCCATGTACCACCCTTATATACTCTCCAGGGGCTAGCCAGGGACCAATCAGAGGAGTCACCCCATACAGGTCTTAGCCAATCAGGGGGGATATGCAAATTTGGTTTTGTAAAAGTAGCCAATCAGGGTTGGTTCCTGAATGGTCCAATCAGGAGCTGTTTGGTGGTTTGGAAACAGCCAATCAGTGTCAAGGGGTCTTGGATGCCAGTGCCATCTTTAGAAGCTTGCCACCCAGGGGTTCCCAGATGTAGGGCAAAGGTTACTGCCTGGGGAACAAGCCTCAGATCTCCAAGTAGGCCTAGATAGGCCCCAGGGAAAACTGCCCTTCTAGGCAGTGCCCTACAAGTCATTGTGAAGTGGCCTGCAGCCATAGCCCTGTGGCATCTGATCCTGTCAGATCTCAGAAGCTAAGCAGGGTCAGGCCTGGTTAGTACTTGGATGGGAGACTGCCTGGGAACACCAGGTGCTGTAGGCTTGGGAGATGGACCCAGCAACCCACTCCCAAAAACCAATCCACCATTGAAAACCCTATGAAAAGCAGAGAAGCACTGATAACAGTGTTTCCCCTGTTGTACATAGGGTCACTATGAGTTGCATACTGACTCGATGTCACCTAACAACAATTGTGAAGTAACATTTTAGGAAGATTTCCATAGAGCACCAGCTGTAATTTTTAAGTTCCAACATGGAAAAAGTTGGCCTGTGACTATATGGAAAGCAAGCTTCTCTAGAAAAGTATTTCCCCTGATGGTTCCAGACTGTGGCCTTGCTTGTGTCTACTGCTCTTCCTTCATGTGCACTGACTAGTTTGAAGTTACAGTGATGATGTATGTATAAAGTGGTACCTCCTCACTCAACCACAGTCTGTTCTGCAATGCTGGTTGAATGCTGATCAGTTTGAGCGCCAAGCCCTTTTCTTCCCCATAAGAAATGGTGTAAATGTACTTATTGGTTACAGCACCATACTGAATGGCTACTTTACACACATATGTGCCCCTCACATACTTAGCAATAAGTTCTTTTTATATTTAATTGTATTTACTGTTTTCCTCCTTGCTTCACTTTTAGTGCTAGAAAGTCTCTTGGGTGCCATGATGACTATGTAAAGAGGCCACTGCGTTGACAGGACCATCGCCATCTTAGGTAGGCCCCCCTCCCTTTGAGAAACTATATATTGGAAGAATTTGTTTAACTGTCTGATTTTAACTACCTGGCTGCCTGATTAATTGTTAATTCTTAACTGTTGATTGATTGCCTGATCACTTCCCATTCTGACCATCCTGCTTGCACAATCTATAGAACTACTACTAGAATGATTGTCTGTTATAGAACTGCTTGACTTTTTGCTTTTGTTTTCATACCAACCACTCATACAAATCATACCAGGAATTAGCGATTATATACAAATCATGTGGCTTGGAGATTGTAACCTTGCCAAAATTTGCCTTTATAAGCCCCCAGAAACTGTTTCTCGGGGCCACAGGTTTTAGAGAGACACTAGTCCTCCGTGGACACCGGCTCAATAAAGACTCCCTTTAATTGGCTTTTTACTCCTTGTGATGTGTTTCTGATCTCAGGTTATAATACTATATGGCATGCATATGCATATATGCATAAAAACTATGAGATCATAAATACAGCAGCAGGACAGATCTTTGCTGAAATTAATGCACAAAGTGACTTTTCCCCTTCATTTCACCTAGAAGTGTCATGAGTAAGGATGGTATCTCATATAGGCTTTAAGCACAGTGGTCGGGTCCCAAGCAAGTGGTTGAGCATGAAGCCAGAATTCTCTCAAAAATATTGGTCGAGGACTAAAATGTTCAAGTATGGAGCAGTTTGAGCGCCAAGGTTCCACAGTACTCAAGTCAGACTGCAAAGGTTCTAATCATGTCTCTGCATCTTGCTAACATTATAACCTTAGACAGTTTACTCAATCTCTGGTTACTTCTGTTATGGTTTGAGACTAAAATGCCCCCCAAAGAGCAAGTGATTGGATATTTGGTCCCCAGCTGGTGGCACTGTCCTGGGAGGCTATGGAACTTTGTGGGGTTTTGTAGAAATAGGTCACTGGAGGTGGGCCTTTGGAGATTTTATGTGGTCCTCCATTTCTGGTAACTCTCTCTGCACCTGATCAACATAATGTGAAGGCCTTGGCTGCAGGCCCTGCTGCCTAACCTGCTGCCATGGCTGCCTTGCCTCTACGGACTGAAAGCCTCTAACCATGAGCCCATACAAATCATTCCTTCTGTAAATTTGTTTCTGCCGGGCATGTTGCCACAGCAACACACAAGCTGACTAATGCAACCTCCATTTCTTCATCTGCTGCATGGGTTAAATGAGTTTTTAATTGCACAGAACTTAAGACAGAACCTGGCCTATGATAAACACTACAGAAGTTATTATGCTGCTTCAAGTAAGAAAAGATCCTGTCGTGAGAATCTGGCCCATGGACACACCACCAAATAGACAAAGTAAAAACAGCAAGTTAAAGGTTAAGCCTTCCAATGAAAACATCAGTGTACTGACTATTTCTTCTTCCTCTTGCCACTGTTGTTGTGCTCAAGAGTAGTTAGATTGTGGCCCACCAGAAGCCACATTCTGTGACCACTAAAACCAACATTGCCCACCCCTGTCTTCTAGAAATTCTGAGTAGGTGACTCAGCACTCACTTTCTAATTCCCCCATAGTACCCTAAAGCTGAGGCTAGCCTGAACCACAACAATGGATGCCATTGGCAGTGTCTATTAGGTGGACACTCTCACTTCTTCCGTCAGCATGGCTCTCCTCCGATTCTTCTAGGTACTCAGTGCGTTTACAATGACCTTGGATGTATGAGATGCCTTGCAAAGAGACATTCCTTTTACTGGGCTGCTATGGCTCCAAACCATCAATTCTGATTGAGCAAAAGCTACTCCAAAAGCCTAATCTCACATTTACAAAACAAGTAAGCCCCCACTTAAAATAGTTTCCTAATATTTGTTAGTGTGCACTCTCATAAGACTGATTTAAAAACTATGAATGAAAATGCTCAGAGTAACAAAGGAGAAACTGAAAACCCAGGAGAAAAAAAAAGAAAACATGCAAGAGAGGGTACAATAAAGGTGTCAACACAATCAAATACAGACAGCAAAGCAGACTTTGGAACAGAAAGAACAAAATGGTGTGTCCCCCTACCTCAGCTTTAACCTGGGAGGGAAAAGGGAGGATCCATACCCTGGCACAAAGTAAGTACTTCACCCAGGCAAAAAGAACCCCCACAGCTCTTACAAACTCTAAATCCAATTCAGAAATCTAAATTAGTAGCAACTTCCCCAGAGCAAAAGGACAGCATTAGAGAAAAGAACCCAATTTAATACTTCTCCAATACAAAAAATGACCACCTCCTCCAAGGGAGCAGACTCTCTGAAACTGACTTACTGGGGAGTGGGCAGTAGGGAGTGGGGACTGAGTGTACACCAGAGAGCCTAGGAACACAAAACACAAGCTCCACAAAACACTCAAATATGGGAGGTGATGACTAAAGTATGTGTTGTTGGTATTGCTGTTGTTAGGTGTCCTCAAGTCGGGTCCGACTCAGAGACCTTATGTGCAACAAAACAAACCACTTCTCGACACTGTGCCATGCCTGGCACTATGTCAGTGTTTCTCTGCTATTCATAGGGTTTTCAGTGGCAGATTGTTTTGGGATTTCTTTGAGAGTGGATTGTCCCATCCTTCTCCCACTATGTGTGATGCTAGGGATCAAATCCAGGACCTCAGAAATCACAGAGTGGCACTCTACCAACTGAATTAAACCTCCTGTTGTTGTTGTTGTTAGGTGCCGTCGAGTCAGTATCCGACTCATAGCGACCCTCATAGGGTTTTCAATGGCAGACTGTTTCGGGATTGCCTTGGGAGGGGATTGCCAGATCCTTCTCCCATTTTTGTGGTGCTGGGAATCGAACTCAGGACCTCAGAGACTGCAGCGCAGTGCTCTACCAACTGATCTAAATCCCAGCCCAAACCTCCTGTAGTGTTGATAAAATAGGGAAGTGTATCTACCATTTGTAAACTCAACTTTGGGGCAGCTGTAGCCCCTGAGGACAGCGATACCTGAAGGGCCTAAATGCTGGGAAATTATGGAAGTGCCTCTGCACTTTGTAAATTCAGTGTGGGCTGCCATTGTGAGGGCAGTGCCCAAATACCTGAAGTGCATATGTGTTAAGAAACTAGGGAAGTGCACCTGCAGTTTTTAAATGTGACTTAAGCAATGGTCTACAGCCATGGTGGCAGTGTTGGTGGTGGTGCCTGAACACCGCACTTGCTGAGAAATTAGGAGAGTGCACCCACAGATTGTAAGCCTGACCTTGGCAGCCACGGGGGCAACTGCTACAAATTCTATTGGACAACATCCACCCAGCAGGTGGGAATGCGTAGGCAGATACTGGTTGGTAGACACATGGAAGAGACTGCTCAACAGCACATAGGAATGTAGACACTGAGATGCATTTTTTTGTTTGATACCGGATAGTGAGTTTCGTTATGGGCTTTTCATACAACTGCATCCTGCATTTTGCACATATTCTCTTCTTCTTTATGCCTCATCTTGCTCCCCCTCCAACTCATGTAAGTCTTGTCTGCCTCCCACTCTCTCTAGTCCCCTCTGCCCCTCCAGGTGTATCCCCTTGTATTTTCGAATCATAGATATATACAATATATATATATATATATATATATGGGCTGGGATTTAGCTCAGTGGGTAGAGCGCTGTGCTGCAGTCTCTGAGGTCGCGAGTTCAAATCCCAGCACCACAAAAATGGGAGAAGGGCTTCGCAATCCACTCCCAAGGCAATCCCGAAGCACTCAGCCATTGAAAACCCTATGAGGGTCACTATGAGTCGGATACCGACTCGACGGCACCTAACAACAACCATATATATATATATATATATATATATATATATATATGTATGTATGTATGTATATATATCAACAACTATATATATATATATATATATATATATTCCTTTTTATGTTTAAGCCCATTGTTGCAAACACTATGTCAGTCCACATAGTTGAGGGTCTTCCTTTTTTTTAATTGATCTGCCACTCTGCCAAACATGATGTCTTTCTCCAGGGATTGGACCATCCTGACAATATGTACAAAATACGTAAGATGCAGTCTACGCATCCTTGCTTCCAAGGAACAGTCTGCTTGTACCTCTAGGATAGATCTGTTGGTTCTTTTGGCTGTCTGTGGTATATTCAATATTCATCTCCAGCACCATACTTCAATAGTATGTCTCCCTTATTTGCTATCCTGTTTTCACAAGCATATGATGTGACTAAAAATACCATAGCATGAGTTAGGTGCACATTCATCTTCAATGTGACATCTTTACTTTTCAACATGTTAAAGAGGTCTTTTGCAAGAGTTTTCCCCAATGCAATGCGTCTTTTGATTTCTTTCTTTCTTTCTTGGTTTTTTTTTGGGGGGTACTGGGGGTTGAACCTAGGGCCTTGTGCTTGCATGCTTGCAAGTGCCGTACCACTGAGCTGCATGCCCAGCCCTTTTTTTTTTTTTTTTTTAACTTTTTGAGACAAGGTCTTGCTAAATTATGCAGACTGACTCTGGTCTGGAATTTGAGATCCTTCTGCCTCTGCCTCCCGAGTGCCTGGGATTACAGGCATGTGCTACTGCGCCCAGCTCATCTTTTGATTTCTTGATGGCTGCTTCCATGTATGCTGATTGTAGAACCAAATACAGACAAATCTTGAACAACCTTAATATTTTCTCCATTTATCATGAAGTTGTTACTGACCCAATTGTAAGGAATTTTGTTTCCTTGCTGTTGAGTTGCGATCCATACTGAAGGCTTGGTTTTACAATCTTCATCAGTAAATTTTTCAAATCTTCTTCGTTTTCAGCAGGCAAAATTGTGTCCTCTACATAATGCAGGTTGTTAATGAGTCTACCTCCAATAGTGATGCCATGTTCTTCAAAAAGTCCAGCTTCTCAGGTTATTTGCTCAGAATAGAGATTGAAGCGGTATGGTGAAATGAAATAACCCTAATGCACCCCTTTGCTGACTTTCAACCAGGCAATGTTTCCTTGTTCTGTTTTAATGAATCCCTCCTAGTCTGTGTACAGATTTCTCATGAGTACAAATAAGTGCTCTGATATTCCCATTCTTCACTATGTTATCCATAATTTGTTATGATCCGCACAGTCAAATGCCTTTGCATAGTCTCTCTCTCTCTCTCTCTCTCTCTCTCTCTCTCTCTCTCTCTCTCTCATAGCAACTCTCATAGAGTTTTCAATGGCTGATTGTTTCGGGATTGC
>VMDO01039974.1:0-12281 GCA_007922755.1 Pedetes capensis
AGGTTGCAGCTCAGTGGTATAGCACTTGCAAACATGGAAGTGCGAGGCCCTGGGTTCAACCTCCAGCACACACACACACACACACACACACACACACACACACACACACACACACTTCCTCTATCTCCCTAGGGAAGTAAATTAACAAGTTTTTAGACTTTGTTTCATAGGTCTGTGTTTATGCATGGTGTACATGTTAATTCTCATCATCTACAATTGTGAGGAATATACTGATTTTATTCATTCATATTCATATTCAAAGACCTTGAGAAATTAGGCTAATGAAAGAATCAACTGTGCCATTGAAATAAGGCTTCCGGTCTTCATTTAAAAACTCCCTGGGTTCTAGTAAGTATTTGATGTTTTATAAAAAGTCACTGTTTTTATAAAGCTTAGTATTTATTAAACAATATTTTCTGAGTTATTACAGTGCTGAAATTATTACGCAAGAGGCACACAGTAAATATAACACATGATTGAAGCTCTTAAATAACTTAGAAGATCTTGTAAAATATCTCTGGTGAACAGCAGAGCCAAGAGACTCAGAGAGCCAAACTTCCTACAGAAACTCCAGGGAGCACAGACCTGCTGACACCTTGATTTAAGACTTTGAGCCTCTGTAACTGTGAAATAATAAACTGCTGTAGTTTTAAGTCACTAGATTTATGATCATTTGTTACAAACAAAAGCAGATATCAAAATTAAACACTCTCAGACATAAATCCTCTTGTGAACAGAAAACATTTATCAGCAATGTAATGACTATAGCCCACAAGACAGGAGATGGCAAGCAAACCAAAGCCAAAGCTAAAACAAAGCAAGAGGATGTCCAACACACCTGGATGTCCTTAAACCCCATTTAATTCAACAAGTAGCCCACTATGGTGATGATAGCAAAACTTGGGCAACCATTTACAAATGGGAGCTGGTGGAGATAAACAGAGGATCAAAGAAAGACTGGAGTTTTCTGGCCCCCTACAAACTCAAATCTAACAAACCAAAGCACACTTCTAGGGCAAAGGCCTACATGGAGGAGGCGATGCTCCAATTAGAATACAGATTGAATGGACAGTAAAATAGCACCATTAAAAAGGGAAAATCCTGGTGATAATTGCTGAGAAAGACAATCCATAAACTCAAGAGATGAGAAGGTCACATTCACCAACACTTATAGAAAATAGTAGAAAGAAGAGTTCCAGATTTTTTACACTTGGTAAGCTTTACTGGCCCATCTATCATAAGATTACTGGAAAAATCCTTTCTTTGGTTAAACCTAAGCAACATGAGTCATTGCAATTGAATCCTATAAAATTCTCATAAGAATGAAATACATACAGATTAATGTCCATTCAGACAATGAAGAAATACTGAAATGAAATGCGCATACATTATTTTTTTAAATAAGAAGATAAAAATACTAGAAATTTAAAAATATAGGAAATGGTCACCCAATATATATTTCATAGAAACTCCTTATCAACATTCTCCATGGTTTTCTACACTGTATAATAATTTGCCACAAATTTAAAAGATTAAAATAACACACTGGGTGTGGGGACATAAATCAGGGTAAAACACTTGATAAGCATGTGCAGGGCACTGAGTTCCATCTCCAGCCCCACAAAAAACAAACACAAACAAACACAAGCATATACTTATTATCTCATAGTTTCTGTGGGTCAGAAGTCTGGGCAAAACTCAGCTGGGTTTTGTGAAGACCTCTGCAAAACTCTGACCAAAATTTAAAAAACAATCTACTTACCAATAATAGTTTCTTCCATGTATCTTTCAGCTTGTCATTTTGTTGGGTCTTGTGTGTTACTGTGATGCAGAAAGCTATGCCACTGGTATTTAAGATACCAGCTGGGCCACCCATAGTGGACAGATTTTAGCCAAGCTTCTAGAATAAGACAGACAAGGGAGAAGGACTTGGCAGCCCACTCTCAGAACAATTATCCATTGAAAATCTCATGAATAGTAGAAACACTGTCAAATATAGTATTGAAAAATGAACCACCCAGGTCGGAAGACATTCAAGTTATGACTGGGAAAGAGTTGTCTGCTCAAAGTAGAGTTGATCTTAATTGTGAGAGTAGAGATAAAGCCCCTAGGACCTCCACTGGCTGATATGGACCAACTCAAAATAGAAGAAACACAGTGATTGCAATAATGTACTCAAACATAAAATGAGAATGTGCATGATGACACAGTGTTGGGTAATATTTTGTTCTGTTATACGTAGGGTCACTATGAGTTGGACCTGACTTGATGGCACCTAACAACAACAACAATTATTATAGTTTATCAAGCAAAATTATCTTTAAATAATGAAGCCAAAACACAAACAAAAGATGAAAAGTAAGCAAAAGATGAAATAATCCTGTATTGGAAGACTGTGGCTACTGCTGGGAGTGGTAGCACAAGCCTATAATCCCAGCACTCAGGAGGCTGAGTCCAGAGGAATTCTGTTAATTCAAGGCCACCCTGTGGCACATAGTGAGTCTTAGGCTAGCCTCAGCCTCTCAAAAAACAGAAATATACAAAAAGAACTTGGCTTCAATTAATACTGAAATAATATCTTCAAGTTAAATGCAAGCATTTAATTTAAGAGCACTTAGTTCCTATGTTATTATTAGAAAAATAGTTGTCAAAGCAAAAAACTACCTTTACTAGTAGGAGAATTCTGTAATAATGACAATGTCAAGTACTTAGAAAATATAATAGTACATATTTGATTATTGTGTATCACATACAAATATTGCAGTAATTGTATAATACTTCACCAAACTGAAGAGACAAGTTGACAATTCAAAATTAATAGGTACTTCAATATACCATTTTCAATAATGGTTGGAACAAGTAGACAGAAGATCAACATAGATATAGAAGACTTGAACTACTGTAAATTAACTAGGTGTAGTTGATATATAGAAAGAACACTCCACCAAAATCCAGCAGAATGTAGAACATTTTCAGTGATTCCCTAGAACATTCATCAATGTATGCAATACTTCAGCCATAAAGCAAGATTCAATACACTCAAAAGTCTTGAAATTTCATGTTTTTTAACCTTAATAAAGCTATGTTAGAAATCATCAAAAGAAGAACACTTTAAAATTTAAACCATCCTGAGTGTGGTGGCAAAGTATGTAATCCTCACAACTCTGGAGGCAGAGGCAGGAAGATCACAAGTTCAAGGCCAGAGATAGACTGCTTAATTTAGAGATATTTTGTCTCAAGATGAAAAATGAAAAAGAATCTGGTGGTGCTTCTCAGTGGTAGCATGCTGACAATGTATCTTTAAGGCCCTGGCTTCAACCCACACATATCTCCAAAACTAAAAACAAAAACAAAAAAAAGTTAAAATAAATGAATAAGTAAATAAATAAATAAAATAAAAATAATGGGAATTAATTAAAAAAAATAAATGGGAATTAAAAAACACACTTTTAGATAATCAGTGAATCAAAATTTGAAGGAAAACTGGAAAATATTTTAGGATAAATAAAAATTAAAACACTGAATAACAAAAGAATTGAAGCAGTACTTAGATGGAAATGGATAACTACAAACAAGTATGATTTTTAAAAAGCAGGAAGATCTACCCAAATGTGAAAGTGCACACCTATATTCCCCTCACTTGGGAAACTGAGATAGGAGGATCATGAGTTTGAGGCCACCCAGGGCTAAAGAACAAGTTTAAGAACAGTCTGTGCTATATAGTGAGATCTTGCCTCAAAAAAAAAACCTTACCACACAGAAAGAAAAGACAACAAGAAGAACAAAAACAACTCAATAATCCAAATTTCTCCTAAGAAATAAGAAAAAAATGTGAACAAACTAAATTCAAAATAAGCACAAGTGAGGAAATATTAGAGTAGAAATGGCTGTGGTTTAGCCCAGTTGGTAGAGCGCTACTTTGCCCTTTCTCAGGGCCTGGGTTCAATCCCCAGTAGTGCAAGAATGGGAAAAAGACATTGCAATCCACTCTCATAGCAACCTAGAACAACCAGCCAATGAAAACCCTATGAATAGCAGAGAAACACTGACATAGTTCAGGGCATGGCACAGGGTCCGGGAGTGTTTCATTCTGTTGTGCTTAGGGTCCCTATGAGATGGACCCTACTCCATAGCACCTAACAACAACCAGAGTGGAAATAAATGAAATAGAGAAGAGAATAAAAGAACGAGAAAAATCAATGGAATCTAAAGTTTCTATTTTGCAAAGATCAACAAAATTGACAATTCATTAGCAAGACTTAAAAGAATGAGAGTCAAATTACTAAAATGAATGACAAGAGAATGCATTACTACCTACATTACAGAAATAAAAAGGATTATAAATCAATCACAGTTTTTCAACTACATATTAGATATCTCAGATGAAATGAATGAAATTTTAGAAAACATAAACTACTAAAATTAAAAATAAATTGAAGTTCTGAACAAACTTGAAACAATTAAAAAAAAACTGTATAAGCTAAAGAGTCCACTTTCAAAAAGCTAGGGCACAGATGATTTCACCAGTAAATTACCTCAAACTCTGGAATGTAAGAACTTTTTATTTTTTACAAATATTTCTCAACAATAGAAGAAGAAAAATAGAGGGTAATTCCTTTTATAAGGATAGTGTCATATGTATTCCAAAACCATACAAAGACATACAAGACATGAAAACCACACACCAATACCATTATAAGCACAAACGTAAAACTTATAAACAAAATGTTGGTAAGCCAAATCCAGAAATCTATTAAAAATATTATATTCCATGGCCAACATTTATCCCAGCAGTGAAACATTCACTTAGTATGAAATTCAACTAGTGCAGCTGGTTGCAGTGGTACACACCTATATTCCCAGCAATTTGGGAAGTGGAGGCAGGAAGATCCCAAGTTCAAAGCTAGAAGCAGTCTGGGTAACTTTAAGGAGACCCTGTCTGAAGATTACTGAAAGGAAGAAGAAAGAAAGGAATGAAGAAATAAAATAAATCAATGCAATACCCCATATTGATAGAATTAAGAACTAAAACTAGAAATTCAGTTTAGTAAATTAGAAAAAGTATTTTATAAAATGCAAATACAATAACCCTTCCTAATAAAATATTCAACAAATTAGAAATAGAATGGGAATACACCTGATAGAGTCCAGCTAGGACAATTACAAAGCTAATATCCTATTAAGTGCAAAACATTGACTACACTTTCCTAAGATCAAGACAAAACAGAAATGTTTTCATAACTTCTATTCAGAATTACACTAGAGTCTAGTAGGCAAATAGACAAGAAAATTAAATAAAGACATGTTATAAGGGATAATATAAAAATATTCCTTTTCCTAGATAACACATTTTATGCAGAATATCCTAAGCAATTCACAGAAATGATGAGAACTAACAAATAAGAACTAAATAATTCAAATCAGAATATAAGATGTATACAGACAATTTTAGTTTTTGTGTATTAGTAGTGAATAATTAAAAACATAATTAAGAAAATATCTATAAAATAACATAAATCTAAACAATGAAAGAAATCTCATAATCATGGATCAAAAACAATATTATTAAATAAAATATTTCCCTAAATTATCTGCAGATATAGTGAAATCTCTACCAAAATTCTGCATGAATTTTATAGAACTTTGTAAACAATTAAAAATCCATATGAAATATAAAGGATTGGGAATAGGTGAAAGAAACTTGAAAAAGAAAGCATTGTCAGAAAACCCACATTTCCTCATGTCAACACTTGCTACAAAATTTCAGCAAGCAAGACAGAGTTTTATTGCCACAGGACATATACATAAATTAATTATAAAGAATTGAGAGTCTATAAAAACCCATATATTTCTAATCAATTGGTATTTTACAAGAGCACCAAGAATAAACTTTTCTATTGATAGTGCTGGGACAGTGGAATGTTTATAAAAAATAAACTTCATAAAACTATACCTCACACTGTTTACAGAAATTAACCCCAAACAGATCATAGTAAAATAGTATACTAGTAGTAAACTATCAGGAAAAAAAATGTTGCAATTAGTATTTGACCATGAATTAAGCATTGATTTTTACATAGAATACAAAAGTCATAAGAAACAAAGAAAAAATAAATAAATTGGAAAACCAAAATTAAGAAAATTTTGTTATGAATGATACCATTAAGAAAGTGAAAATACATCCCACAGAAAGAACAGGACAAAATATGTTCAAGTCACGTATCTGATGAGGCACTGATATCCAGCATATATATATATATATATATATATATATATATATATATATATATATATATAACTGGATAAGTCAAATAATACAAAAATAGGTGAAATATTTGAATAATCCTTTCTTCAAAGATACATAAAAAGCTGACAAGCACATGAAAGCTACACAAGATATTACTTGTTTTGTTTTTGTCGTTGTGTTGCTGTCATAAGGAAATGCAAATCAAAATCACATTGTGTTTTCTTTTCATACATACTAAGTTGAGGATAGTTGAAAGGCAATTGATACACACTGAGAATGTGGCAAATATGGTGCCCTAATAAACTATTATAACATAGTGCATCTACATTAAAAATAAATTGGCACTTACACAGCGTTAATTTTTTTGTTGTTGTTGTTAGGTGCCATAGACTTGTAGTCCAAATCATAGTGACACTATGTATAACAGAACAAAATACTCCCCAACTCTGTATCAGGCACATGATCTCTTTATATTTAAGCCCAATGTTGCAGTCACTGTGTCAATTCATCTAGTTGAGTATCTTCCTTTTTTCATTGACCTGCCACTCTCCCAAATATAATGTCCTTCTCCAGGGATTGGTCTCTCCTGTCAACATGTCCAAAATACATCAGATGCAGTGTGGCCATCCTAGTTTCCAAGGAGTACTCTGTGTGCATTACTTCTAGGACAGATCTGTTGGTTCTTTTTGAAGTCCATGGTTTATTCAATATTCATCTCCAGACCTTAATTCAAAACATCAATTCTTCTCCTGTCTCCGTTATTCAATATCCAGCTTTCACAACCATATGATGTGAATGAAAATACCATGGCATAAATCAGGCTCACTTTTCTCTTCAGCATGATATCTTCACTTTTCAACACGTTAAAGAAGTCTTTTGTAACAGTTTTTCCCAATGCAAAATGTCTTTTGATTTCTTGACTGCTGCTTTCATGGGTGTTGATTGTAGAATTAAGTAAAACAAAATCTTGGAGAAGCTCAATCTTTTCTCTTTTTTTGCTTTGCTGATGCTGAGGCTCAGTCCATACTGAAGACTGTGTTCTTTATCTTCCTCAGTAAATGTTTCAAGTCCTCTTCCCTTTCAGCAAGCAGATTTGCATCATCTGCATAATGCAGGTTTTTAATGTGTCTTCCACCATTCAAGATGCCACGTTCTTCATAAAGTGCAGCTTTTCAGATTATTTGCTCAACATACAGACTGAAGAGGTACAGTGAACAGATACAGCCCTGGACAAAACTTTCTTGGCTTTACAGGCAGTGTTTCCTTGTTCTGTTAGAATGACTGCCTCCTGGTCCATGTACAGATTCCTCATGAGTACCATTAAATGCTTTGGTATTCTCATACTCCACAATTTTCCATAATTTATTGTGATCCCCACAGTCAAATGCCTTTGCATAGTCAATAAAACACATTCTCTGCTTTTGGCTAATATCCATCTGACATCAACAATGATGTCTCTGCTTCCATGCCCTCTTCTGAATCTAGCTTGATTTTCTGGGGTTTCCCTTTCTATATATTCTTGCAATCACTTTTGAATGATCTTTAGCAAAATTTTGCTTGTGTATGATATTAATGATAAATTCCACATTGAACTGGATCCCCTTTCTTGAGAATAACAGAAATATGGATCTGTTCCATTCAGTGTTTTTTTTAAATTATTTTTTGAGATTATTTTGGGAGTGGACTGTCATGTCCTTCTCCCATTTTTGTGGTTGTGGGGATATAACCTAGTTCCTAGAGAAGGCAAAGCAGCATTTTACCAACTAAGCTAAACCATAGTCCAATCTAAAATTTAGAGATATCATATGACTTAGCAATTTGAAATTTAAACATATACAACATATACTCAAGTGAAATGAAAACATAGATCCTCATAAAAATCTGCATGTGAATATATATAACAACATGATTTACAGTAGCAAAAATGTAGAACCAAACCAGTTCCATCAATGATGAATGGATAAACATGTATGTGTTATATGTTGTTGCTGTTAGGTGCCTTGGAGTCGGTATCTGACTCATAGTGACCCTACATACAACAGGTGAAATGCTATTGTCAGCTGTTCATAGGGTTTTCAATGGCAGATTGTTTTTTGGGGAGTGGGTTGCTGGGTCATTCTCCCATATGTTATAAAAGTACATTTATAGCACATAAACATAATGTATACTTAAGAGACCATAGCAGTCTGAAAATAACAGATTTTCTTGTAAAATTCATAAATAAATTATCTCAATATTGCTTTTGGAATGCATGTATTCAATTTCTTTTATCAAGGTTAAAATTGTCAGATATACAGATTGTATAATTTTAATGACTTTAATTTTTATTAACAGGGTAAGTACAAAATTAAGTTCTTTCTTAATATAACAAGTTAAAGTATTAAATTCTCATTAGCATACAGTGAAATTATATAAGAAATCCTCACAGAATTTCCATATTTACATGTTTTTATTTAGTCTATATTCTTCAAAATTATTCACAATTATACATTTATTTATCTTAGTTGTTCTCTGCACAATTGATTCTAAATAATTTGTGATCTTAAGCATATAAAATTAGCTCTCAGGTTTTTGTTAAATTGTCTTATGACTAATTTTAAAACCTCAAGCTGGGCACTGTGGTGCAGGCCTATAATCCCAGTGGCCCAGTAGGTAGAGGCAGGAGGATTGCAAGTTCAAGAACAGAAGCAGTCTGCATAATTTAGGGAGACCCTGTCTCAAAAAAGTTAAAAAAAAAAATGGGCTGAGGGTGCAGTTCAGGGGTCCAGCACTCGAAAAGCAGGCAAGCTTCAAGGCCCTGTGCTCAACACCCAGTACAGGAAAAAAAAAAAAAAAAATTTAAACCTTAGCTCAAGCCTTTTTGTATAATACAAGCAAATGTAATTAGTAGGACAAGAGCACTATACTTACTGATTGTTAATCGATAAAAACTTTTTTGCCACATTTAATGATGGACAAATAAAAATATATGCATTTACATATAATTTCTGGTTTATTTATAATGTAAATATACTGATTTGCATGATAGTGTTCCAACCTATTCTCTAATTTTAAAAAGTCATTCTACACTTATTTATATTTTGTTTATTTTTTTATTATTTTGAGACAACGTCAAAGTTGCACAATCTGCTTTAGCCTCAAACATGCAATCTTCCTATCTCATTCTCCCAAATTGCTGGGAATACCATGTGTACTACATTACCTGGCTCATTGTACATTTTGGTAATACTCTCAAGTTTTTATTTGGTTGTACAAATGATACCATTCATTTCATATGTCAACTAAATATGTGAGTTATAAGCCACTTAGATTACAATTTTGAACCAAATATAGCCTAGGATATTTTAGAATAGCAAGAAGAATTGAAACTAATAGTTTTCTTTCCTTTTTTTTCTCCCTAATACTCAAGTGCATTTTTAGTCTGTGGAGTAGAAAAGTTACTTTCATTGTAAAACAGTGTTATAAATTTGATTTTTACTGCATTCTAATCCTCAGCACCAATTAGCACATTTTATGATTCTATTTGGATGTTCTCCAAGTTTATATTCATGCCATTACACTTCATAATGACTTTATTTAAAGAGGCTGCATCAGACCCTTGCTGTTTGGAGGTGGTTGGCTACCAACTACTGGAATTACTACATATATTAAACAGATGTCTAAGCTTCTGATTTTTAATTAGTTTCGGAGTATTTATATCATTTCTTCATATTTTCAAGGACCATAGGTATTCGTTGTCAGACCTCCAGGTCACCATTCAAATCAGACAGAAAACACCCGAGGGAAAGTGGCATCCAAGGCCAAGCATATGTTACCCTGCACTCTGTTAGAGTAATAATTTGGCAGTAAAAAAGGATATAAAGAAAGAAAAAAAGTAAGAAAAAAAATAGGGTCTGTGGATCACTACCTTCTCACTTCAACTCCCAGGAAGAAAACTTTGCACTGCCATTCTGTGAGAATCTCTCTCATGTCTACTTGGCTACCCCCAAGGAAAGAACATTGCTGGAATACATGTGTAAGTAGCTAAAATGGTAGGAATAAAGTTTTGCTTGTGAGATAGCACAGATAACTCCAGAAAAGGTGAGACAGACATCTATAATCTCTATGAAAGGGGAAAGTTTAAGATGTTCCTCATATTTAAAACTCAAAATTAGAAAACAGCAGAACCACTTTGTGTAACGATTATAAAGGGGGCTTAGCATGAAGGCAGGATTGGCTTACATCCCTGCTTTGTACCTCTCCAGCTGTGGGAACATGGTGAAATTATTCAGCACCTCTAGGTTTTCTTCACTTTTTCATTCAAAAGTAGTAGTGAGCATAGTCTAGACAAACATGCTATGGTTCTTGGAAATAAAATGTTATAAATCTTTAGAGGTTTTTATTTCCCTTATTGAATCTTCCATTCTTTGAGGGGAAGTATTCACATCCACTTGAAAATCAATCTGTTAATGAATTAATGATAAACTTTGGTAATATTAGTAAAGGCAAAAAATGTCAATGTGAACTATATAGTGTAGTATATAAAGGATGGTTAGGCCAAACCTTTTGAGGGAATTGGGGATTAATTTTAGATTTGAAGACCTAATATTACTGTACCAGTAGCATAGAAATTTTTTTGTACATGTGATCAAAAATTCTATAAAATATTTACCATAGCTCTTGACACAGGGTGAACAGTCAAAATAAAGAGATGTTTTACTACAACTTTTGTCATTTTTATCATTATTCAAGTTCTACTTCAACATCTCACCAGAAAATATTCATTGAGAATGAGAGGTGGGATGCTTACCTTTCCTTGAAGTTTGGAGTTCTTAATATCTTCTATGTTTTACATAGAAAGAAAAATCACCAACCTCTTTGTAGTTTGCTAGCACATCTTATAAAATTCATTTATATGATAATCAAGGAATTTAATACATTTCTGAAGTTTTAGGAGAATTTTTTTTAAATGCATAATAAAATACATAATATATTTGAAAGTTATGGAATCTTTTACTTTTTTATTTGTTAATTGCAAACATTTTTGTTAGTTGACTTTTTTTATGTGTACATTTTCATCCTAAATATGCACACAAGTTTTTCTGTATGAGAGACAGAGTTGTTAACGACTGCACAGTAAAAAAATCAATATATTTTTGTCTGTTTACCCTAAATGTACCTATCTGTTTCTGCCCTTGTTTTAGTACTGCTAGGGAAACCTAAGGAGACAGGTGTATACATAGATGTGTATACATATGTGTATACATATGTGTGTATACATAGATGGTGTGTAGGTCAATAATACCATTATTTATAAATCATCACACCTGTAACAAAATAAATATATTAATATAATTATAAACATATTTTTGAGTATGAATATGTGTGTATTGTGCGTGTTTTGATGACAGGCTAATCATTTTAAAACATTGTTTTGGTATACAGCAAATTTTATTTTTTAAAGCATATACAATGTCTTATAAACAAAAAGTCATTTACTTATTAATTTTAAAAATGTGTTTTTGCTTCAAGCAGCAAATATTCCTAGGAAGGCATGGCAGAACATAATCCTTATGGCAGAAAGAATATTTATAGTACTCTAGAGGCCTGAATTTTTGAATTTCTGTCACTCACCAAGTCACTAGATTTGTGGAGGAATCTTACCTTTAAAAAGAATAATAAAAGAGTATCATAATTTACATTAAAGCTATGTATCTATTATAATTCAAAACAGATATCACATAATGCATAAATTTTCCAGTCTATTGTTAGAAAAAGTGAACTACAAAGTACAATTCAGAAAATAAAACCAAAAGTAAACCAGATGCAAGTATGACAAAAGAAAAGAAAATAAACCACTAAATAGATTAGAACTCATTAAACAAAATTTATGGTCACCCTTCCTGCGAGGATGTCCATATCCGTGACTTCTATTACTTTTTGAACTTGATAATATTAAGTTATACTGTGTTTTCAATCTTTAAATTTATTTTAACAGACTATAGAAATTATCTCTGAAGGTACAGGGTAAAGAGGGAGAGAACAAGTGCAAAGC
>VMDO01039975.1:0-12295 GCA_007922755.1 Pedetes capensis
AATGGCAAGTGTTAATTGTCCCGTGTCTGACCTAACACCTGGCACAGGGCAGATGCCTAATAAGGAAGTGGAAATGCGTGAGGAGTGACTAGGGGGCCGCTGCTTCAGGAGATAGTGGGGCCTCCATGGGGGGAGATAGTTAAGCCTAGACCAGACCGTCCTCACTCAGAAATCTCACCAGAGGAATTCACGGAGGCCCAGACCACTTCGGGAGGGCGGGTGCTACGCAGAGCATCCAGCCGGCATGGGGTCAGGAGGCCCTGGGACAGCCTGCGCCTTCTGGGGGACAAACTGAGGGCTGAGGGGGCACAGCGGGTTGGGGGGGGTGTCTCCCACATCTGAGGCAGGCTGTGCAGGCAGGGCCCAAGGAGGGCATGTTGTGGGGGGCAGGCAGGGCTCCCCAAGCCCCACCTTCAATCCCCTCCCCTCTCCCCAGGACAGCCCGAGCCTCTGCTGGCCCCGTGTTCAAGGGCGTGTGCAAGCAATTCTCACGCTCCCAGGGCCACGGCTTCATCACCCCCGAGAACGGGTCTGAGGACATCTTCGTGCATGTCTCTGAGTGAGTCGCCTCGACCTCTGTCCACGGTCGGGCCGGCCGAGGGGGCCTGGCAGTGCCTCAGAAACAACCTCCCCAGGCTTCTCCTCTGGCCGCCATCTTTCCCCTCTCAGGGGCCCAGGGGGAGGGAAGATAGGCTGGGGCCAGGTTGGGGGGTACACAGAGAACCCCAAAACCCTAGGAACCTCCTTCGGGGCCCTGGGATCCTGTCCCACCACTGTGGGGGCCAGAGAGGGCTGGGCCAGCTCCTGGGGCTCAGCTTGGAAGGGGGCTTTGGGCAGGTAGGTGAGGAGGGAGAAAGGGGGGCCTAGGCCTGTCACCCACACCTTAATGCCCCGGATGACAGGGAGGCCCCCAAACTCTCTGAAGACAGGGAGGGACTGTGTTGGAGTCCACTTTATGGACTAGAGAGTCTGGGCCCTGAGCGGCGAGGCAGGCCAGGCGCAGTGGTGTCTGGGGAGGGGCCGGCTCTTGGGCTGACCTCTCTTTCCTGCCCCCCAGCATCGAGGGGGAGTATGTACCCGTGGAAGGCGACGAGGTGACCTACAAGATGTGCCCCATCCCGCCTAAGAACCAGAAGTTCCAGGCCGTGGAGGTGGTGCTCACCCAGCTGGCCCCGCACACCCCCCACGAGACGTGGTCTGGCCAGGTCGTCGGCTCCTAGGCTGAGGGAGCCCCCCAGGGCGGGCGGTCGGCAGCCGGCTCCGTGCCTCCACTGTGCTGCTGACCAGCCCCCGGCGGCTGTCTGTCTGTCTGTGCTCGTGGCCGTGAGTGTGCACTTCCTCCCACCCGTGATCGGCGACTGTCATGAGCCGGCCAGGAGCTGGACGGAGGGGAGGCCGCCAGCCCTGCCTCGGCCTGTCCCTCTGTCCATCCTGCCCTGCCACACACACAGGCCCTCTCCCCCTCCTGCCCCTGGCCACACTGGCTGAGCTCTTGGATGAGCCTGGTGCTCTCACTGCTGCCCAGGCCCAGCCCCAGGCCGGCCTCCTGCTTGGGGCCGGGGCCTCTGCCGTGCCCTGGACTGTCCCTCAGAGGCCAGGCCGGTGAGCGCCTTGGGGCCCCCGGCCTCGGGCAGGGGAAGAGGGGAGAACACGGAGGTGTCCAGCGCCTGCTGCTGCAGCCCAGCCTGCCTGCCTGCTCTGGCTCTTTCAGGGCCCAGGAGAGGCAGGAAGGAGGGCCTGAGGCCAGAAGGGGAGCCGGGGGTCCCCATCTGCCCAGAGTCTCCCCTCCTCACAGGGCAGTGGCCCGAGTCCCTTCCCTGGCCCGGACTGCACTCCTTCCTTCCCGCTCCAAGGCAAGGCGGGGACACGGCTCCCCCGCTCGATGGAACCATCCCCCACCCTGATTCACACCCCGTGGACGCTCTGCCCCACACGCAGCCATGGGGCTGCTGAGGACACGGAGATGGATCAATACCTGTCCCCTCAGGCAAAGCCAGGCTCCAGTACCCAAAGGTCGCCTCAGCCTGGGAGTCCACTGGCCTTGCGGCCCCAATGCCAGACCCTCTTTCCAGAGCTGCAGGCCAGCAGCCTAGGTGGCCTGTGTTGCAGTTGTCCCTGGTGTATGAAGCCCTTTTGGAGCCAAGATGTGTGTGTGTGTGTGTGTGTGTGTGTGTGTGTGTGTATGTGTGTGTGTGTGACGTGGGGGGCCCGGCCAACCCCCCTCCCTTCTGGACAGTCTGTTATCTAACCGGAGGATGACGGGCTCGCAGGTGCAAGGGCAGACCTGGCAGGACAGTGACCCTTATGAGACTCGGTCTGCAAGCAATGCTGGGGGGCTCAGATGCCCGTGAGGAGGGGCTCAGTGACTGGGTGGGCAGCTTTGTAGGCGCCCCAGGACCCCAGGGTGGAGATCAGCTGGTGTGTACATGCACCCCTCTATGTCCTAGTGCCCACCCCAGAGGCTGGGAGCCCCGACCCACCTGAGGCGCTGGCCAGCCCCTGGTCCTGGGAAGGTCTGACACCCCACAGGAGCTCGGCTTCTCAGCAAGGCCTGCCCCTGAGAATCAGGCCTTCCTGGCCCCTCAGCAGAAGGCTTGCTTGTAAGGGTGGACCCCTGGCCTGGCCTCTCTGCTGTGAGCAGAGCCCTTGCCTGGGGCACCAGGCAGCTGGGCAGTGGCTGCGCAGCGCCTCCCCACTCTTGGGCCCCGCAGTGCGCTGGCAGACATCCTCCCCAGACCCCAGCCACGGACCCCCCCCCACCCTTCCTAACACTGGCAATAAACTCAACTGTGACCACCCCGGCCCAGCACCGCCCATCTGTCCAGGTCCCCGGGGAGGGGGCCGAGGAAGGACGTACTAGCCCGTATTTGGGGCTGCAATGGATCGAGGACCTCCTGTGTGACCTTGAGGCAGGTCCCTGGCCCCATCTCCTCATCTGCAAAGCGGTGACTCTAACAGCATGTGACACCATATCTGGTCCTGGGAACTTTAATATTTGTGACACGGAAGTCCTCTGAGATATACGCCTCTCTCCTGCCACTCCGCACCTCGTCTGTCCAGGGCGGGCAGGCAGGGCGGGTCGGGTTCCTTATGGTGCATTCACACACACCTGTCACCAGTGTAGACGGAGATCCGTTCCCTTCTGAAGTACCAGGAGCTGCTGTGGGCAGAGCTGTCAGGGTGGAGGGCGGGAGTCAGGCTCACCAGGAGCTGGTGGGCTGGGGACGGCGGCCACATAGCACCTGGCTCCATAGGGTGGCTTCGCAGTGGTACACACGAGGCAGTGTCCTGGGCCGGAGGACAAGGGGCCCTGGCGTCTCTTGGGTCTCTCTTCAGGCCCAATGGAGCTCTTTGGAAGTCACAGTGCTCGGGGTGGGCCTGTCATGCCTCGTGGGCCGTCTCTGGGAAGAACAGCTCTCGGCACCGCTGCACCGTGTCCTGAGGGGAGACCACGCTGTGCCCGACGGTCCTGGGGTCCGCATAGATCTCAAAGTCGTTCCCTCCCTGCACACGGAGGAAGAGCAGAGATGGCGTGCATTATGAGGTGCTGCCTGTAGGAGGCGCCCAGGGTTGGAGCCCAGCAGCCACCCAAGCATGGGGCCCATGCCGACACTGGCGTCCTCAGAGACACCCCTCCTCTTGCCTTGTCAGAACCACCAGATGCAACCTGGGCGTGGTGGCTCATGCCTGTAATTCCTGCAACTTGGGAGGTGGAAGCAGGAGGATTGCAGGTTGGAGGCTAGAGGCAGCCTGCATAACTTGGTGAGATTGTCTCAAGATAATAAAATAATAAAAGGGTTCGGGGTGCAGCCTAGTGGTAGAGCGCTTGCAAAGTATGTGTGAGGCCCTGGGTTCAGACCCCAAGTACCACCAAGAAAAAAAAAGATGGTGGCGCATGCCTGTAATCCCAGCAGCTCGGGAGGTGGAGGCAGGAGGATTGCAAGTTCGAGACCAGAGGCAGTCTGAGTAACTTACCGAGACCCTGTCTCAAAAAGTAATGGGCTATAGCTGGGCACAGTGGCACATGCCTGTAATCCCAGTGGTTTGGGAGGCGAAGGCAGGAGGATCGCAAGTTCGAGACTAGATGCAGTTTGCGTAATTTAGCGAGACCCTGTCTCAAAAGTAAAAAAAATGGGCTGGGGGTGCAGCTCAGTGATCTAGCACTTGCAAAACATGCAGGCACAAGGCCCTGGGTTCAACCCACAGCAGTACAAGAAAAAAGAAAAAAAGAAAAAAAAAAAAAAAACTCCCAGGAAGCTCACCTTCCTGGCTCTTGTCAGACCTGCTCTGAACTTGCTGTGTGGCATGGAACACGAGTCCAGCCCTCTCTGAGCCCATCTTCCAATCTGTATAATGGGCCTGCTGAGCACTGGCTGCCCTCCTAGCACCCCCCAAGAAGGCTGTTCTGTTGCCCTAGACCTCAGGCACTCTGAGTTAAGGGGAACCAGGACGGGGCCACTCACAGGACTGGTCTCATTCCCAAAGAAGTGGATGGTGTCAAAGCTGTCCTGGTCCAGGCTATCCAGGCAGTAGCGCTTGTCCCAGCCCTCAGGGAAGACATCGAAGCTGATCATACCTCCTGCAGGAGGGGATGGGGCTGTGACTCCCACCTGGGAGTAGCAGGGGAGGTTGGCAGTGGGCTGGATCATGGGGCGGGCCTGGGCAAGGCCACTAGTTCAAGTGTTTGTTCATCAACCCTGAGAGCTTGCTTAGCAGTGGGTGCAGGGGATGGGATAGACTCAGGAGCTTCAGGGATGGTCTGATCCTGGGGGAAATGGACAGGACCATCAAGGGCAGTATGGCCAGGGAGACAGAGGTGCCACTGAGCTGGGACCCGGGACTGAGTGTGGCTTCTGGGGAAACTGGGTGCAGTCTGGTCTGCGAGGCAGGCCAGGGTGAGCAGGGGCCCGCTGGTCCCCTCCTGTGTCAGGCCTTTCAGGTACTCCGCCAGGTGCACATACCTCGGGAGAACCTCAGCCCCTTGCCGGCAAACTCTGTCTTCAGGGCTTCCACGAACTTCTCCCGGATCTTCTCCTTCTGCATAGGGGAGGGCGCAGACTGAGGCTCAGAGGGCCTCCCCTGGGCACCCAAGACGGGCAAGCTCACAGGCCTTCCGTGTGCGTGTGATGAGGAAGGAGAGGCTCGGAGATGGCCCTGCCTTGTTCAAGGTCACCCAGCCTCCGTGGCGGAGACAAGGCCTGAAGCCAGGTCTGTGACCCCTGTCGCTAGGGATGTGCTCTGGGAGGCTGGGGGGTGGAGGCAGGAGGAGGAAGGTGGAGGGATGAGGCAGCCTGAGCCGCAAGTCACAATGTCCACTTCAGGCCAGGGCTCGGCTCAAGTCACCAGAGCTAACTGGCTCAGCCACCAGAAATGAGCATGAGCAGCTGAGCGCAGAGGCCCCGTGAGCAAGTGGCAGTCGGGGCAGAGACGAGTGGCAGGGTGCAGGGCCTGGCCACAGCGATGGCTGGGGTTTGCTGAGGATTTTCTGTGCATTGGGCAGGGCTGGGGGACACAGCAGGACCCAGGACAGCCCGCCCCTACTCCTGAGCAGCATCTCTACCAGCGGGGCAAGGGGACATTCGCTCACAGGCCTGAGGGTCCCCCTGGGCTGGACCTTGTGGGGGCAACAGTGGGACATGGCAGGCCAGGCCCGGAGGGGCAGCGCCACAGCAGCAGCAGGAGGCACTGGGCTCCATCCGGCCCAGGCAGCAGGAAGAGCTCAGCAGGACATGCCAAGGCCTGGAGGCCAGGTGTGAGGGGCCTGGACACATCCTGGGGACCGAGGGCCACTGAGGATTTCGGAGCATGGGAAGACAATGACAAGGACCGCCTTGTGTCAGACAGGGGCAGGCAGCATGGAGCCTGGAGAGGTGGTCTAGGGATAGCCAGAGATAAGCCAGAGATAGCTAGAGATAAGCCAGAGAAGACCAGTCTGAGATTTAAACGCAGGCTGCCCAGGGTCCACACCTGGCTGCTGTGCTTTTCAGCTGTGTGACCATGGGCAAGTCATCTGACCTCTCTGATCCCACTTGCTGCATAAAAGGATGCAGCAAGCCCTCAATAACCACTTGCAGTTTCTCTCTTATGGAAAAGCAGAGATAAGGGCTACGCGTCCCCTGCCAGCTTTGGCTTGGCTTTCCAGCGCGACAATGGGTCCCAGGGAGCCCAGAGTCCCCACCAGACGCAGTTCTGTGGGAGAGCGTTACAGGTGCCCAAGCACTTATGAAATGTCTCCACACATTCTGTCGCCTCACATGCCAACTCCAGCCTGGGCAGGAACCAGCTTTGTGACCTTGGGCTGGTCAGTGACCTTTTGGTCTGTGTCCTCATCTAAGGAAGGAGACTCCTGGTCCCTCCATAGGGTCTGAAGGACTCAAGGATGGTAAAGCATGCAGATGGGTTTGGGGCTGCGCAGGGGACACAGAGCAGGAAAGCACACGTCCCTCCAACACCACAAGGGGGTGAGTAAGCCCCAGAGTGGGGTGCAGGAGCTGGGGGTGGTGGGAAGGGTTAGCACGTGCCGGCCACACCCCAGCCCTGCTGTCCATGCTTCCACCTGCGCTGCCTTGCCTGGTCCTCCTGATAACCCGTGAGCTGCCACCCCACTCGACAGGTGAAAATAGGCACACAGAGGGCAAGCGGCCTTTCCAGCTCCGAGTCAATGGGAGGGGCGGCCAGGATTGGAAACCAGGGTACCCTCGAGGGGGTCAGCTCTCCACATATGTGTGAGAGGAGGGCTCTTGGCCCTTTCCCACAGGGAAAGTCTCCATGTGTGTGGCCATCACCTTCAGACACAGGGTAAAAGTCACAGTGCTGAGACCCACCCATTCTTGGAGAAGCAGCAGAAGGCAGTGGGTCAAATCAAAGCTATGCTCTGCCACCAACTACCTACATGGCCTGGGCAAGTCACTTCCCTCTGAGGGAATTAGGAAACCATTAATATGGTTTCCACATTAATGAAATGAGAATAACACAGCCTATTTCATTCAAGGTCTGCAGCCTCACCATCCTGGCAATCCTGCCAGATCTCAGAAGTTAAGCAGGGTCAGCCTGGTTTATCCCTGGATGGGAGACTCCTTGGGAATACTGGGTCCTGTAGGCTTGGGAGAAGGACCAGGCTGCCCACTCCTGAAACAACCAATCACTGAAAACCCTATGAATAGCTGAGAAGCACTGATACAGTGCTGGGCATGGCACAGTGTCATGTCGGGGAGTGTTTCGTTCTGTTGTACGTAGGGTTGCTAGGAGTCAGACCCGATTTGATGGCACCTAACATTTCATTCGGGCTGAGATTTAGCTCAGTTTGTAGAGTGCTGCGCTGCAGTCTCTGAGGACCCAAGTTCAATTCCCAGCACCACAAAAATGGGAGAAGGACCTGGCAATCTACTCCCAAGGCAATCCCGAAACAGCCAGCCATTGAAAACCCTATGAGGGTCGCTATGAGTTGGATACCGACTTGACGGCACCTAACAACAACAACAACATTTCATTCAGAAGCATTTCTTGGGCCGGGGAAGTAGCTCAGTGGCAGAGCACTTGCCTAGCAGGCACAGGCCCTGGGTTCCATCCCCCGCACAACAACAACAAAAGTGTTTCTTGAGCAGTTGCTGTGTGTCAGTCATAGGGCATCCTGCAGTGAACAGACCACAGGAATCTCTGTCCTATGGAGCCGGGTGATACCTGTAATCCCAGTGGCTTGGGAGGCGGAGGCAGGAGGATCGCAAGTTCAAGACCAGAGGCAGTCTGTGTAATTTAGCAAGACCTTATCTCAAAAAGTGAGAAAATGGGCTGAGGGTGCAGCTCAGTGGTCCAGCACTTGCAGAGCATGCAAACGCGAGGCCCTGAGTTCAAGCCCCAGTACCACAAACAAACAAAGAACAACAACAAAAAATTAACGAGAACCTGACACAAAATGTAAAAAAAAAAAAAAAAAAAAAAAAAAAAAAAAAAAAAAAGGGGCTGAGGGTGAAGCTCAGTGGTCCAGCACTTGCAAAGCATGCAAGAGCGAGGCCCTGGGTTCAACCCCCAGCACTGCAAAAAAAAAAAAAAAGAAAGAAAGAAAGAAGATAAGAAAAAAGAAACCTGTGCCCTGTGGAGCTGACAGTGAGACAGAATTACCTAGATTTTCAAAGTAGCCAGTGTTGTGTATGTCTGAGGAGGAAAATAACAGGGCAGAGGCACAGGATGTCCAGGGGGGTGTGGTGTTAAAAGGGATCCTTGGTGGAGGGATCACTGAGATGGTGACATCAGAGCAGAGCTGAAGGGGGCCAGAGGACGACTGGGTCCAGGGAATTGTGCTCTGGGCAGAAGATGCGACGCAGAAGTAGGAAGCCACCATCTCTAGAACAAGCGAGGAGGCTGTGGCTAGAACAGGGAGCAGGAGGAGAGCTGCCAGTCGGGTCAGAGCAAGAACAAGGCTGGAGCAGCATGAAAACGTGGATGGAGAGCCGGGCGCGGTGGCGCATGCCTATAATCCCAGCGGCTCGGGAGGCGGAGGCAGGAGGATCGCAAGTTCGAAACCAGAAGCAGTCTGCGTAATTTAGCGAGACCCTGTCTCAAAAAAAGTAAGAGGGTGCAGCTCAGTGGTCCAGCACTTACAGAGCATGCAGCGCGAGGCCCTGGGTTCAACCCCCAGTACTGGAAAAAAAAAAAAAAAAGTGAATGGATAGACTCACGCCATCCCTGAAAGGGTGAGGGTGGCAATGGGGAGGACAAGCAAAATGCGTGTCAAGGTTTGCCAGGGGCGCCACAGGGACTTGGTGTGTTCCAGAAACAAAGAGGAGCCTGAAGGGTCCAAAGAGGAGGCTGGAGAGGTGAGCCAGAGCCAAGAGGACCCCTCAGGGCTGGGACACTGTCCAGCTGGCACTGGGGAGCCACGGAAGGACTAGAAGCAGAGAGTGAGAGGAGCACATGGGGTTACAAGGTTCCCACAGGCCAGGCGCCAGGGCACATGCCTGTCATCCCAGTGAACCGGGAGGCTGAGGCAGGAGGATCCAGAGGCAGCCTGTGTAGCTTAGCCAGAGCCTGTCTCAAGATAAAAAACAAAAAAAAGGCGGGGCTGGGGATGCAGCTCAGTGGTGGAGCACTTGCCCCTGTGAGGCCCTGGGTTCAACCCCCCAGGAATAGAAAGAAAAAAAAGGCATGCTGGAGAGTAGATGGGTTGGGGGGGATAGGAGGACCAAGAAAGGGGACACTGGGCAGCTAGGGGGAGAAGAGATGGTAGTCTGGAGAGCGGGGTCTTGGCTTGGTAGAGGAGCACCTTTGAAGCTGGTTCTGGAGGCTGAAGCGACAGGCGGGGTTAAACCCGATGTGGGTGGGAAGGTGGCAATGGTGCCTAGGGGTTGGCTTGGGTCAGCCCTCACTTAATGCTCAGAATCCAGGGAGCCCACCTTCTACCTGGATCTAGGGCTGGAGAGGCGGAAAGGCCCTAATCCAGAATCAGAAATGCAAAATCTGAAACTTCTTTTTTTGTGTGTGTGGTACTGGGGGTTGAACCCAGGGCCTCACGCTTGCATGCTTTGCAAGTGCTGCACCACTGAGCTGCACCCCCAGCCCAGTTTTACAGTTTCTGAGACAAGGTCTCCCTAAATTATGCAGACTGCCTCTGGTGTTGAACTTGCGATCCTCTTGCCTCCGCCTCCCAAGCCGCTGGGATTACAGGTGTGTGCCACGAAAAATCAGAAACTTTTTGAGCACCAACCTAAGGGGCCGGTGGTGCAGGTCACTACTACAGGAAGCCAGCAGTGATGGCAAAAGGCCAGTGTGCCTACAGCAATGACACTTGGAAATCCTCCCCCAACCCACTTCACTGATGAGAGAATCAGGCTCAGAGAGCCTAAGTGACTGAGGTCCTACGGGCCTACGGCGGCACAGCAGGTGGCACCTTGTCCAGCTCAGAGAACTCGATCCGCTCCTCCAGGGTGCAGCTGCGGCCGATGGGTGAGATGTTCAGCATGCCATTCCGGAACTCAATGAAGGTTCCCCTGGGGGTGACCGAGGAGGGCGAGTGAGGGCGGGGGACCAGGGAGAAGAGAGCAGCTCTGACTTCGAATCCAGCCCCAGCTGGGACCACAGCCTCCCTAGACTTCACAGGGGATAAAGAGCCACCTACCAATGAGGCAGGGGCGTGGGCCTGGAGGTGTGGCTCAGAGGAGGCCCTGGGTTCCACCCCCAGCCCGCAACAAAACAAAACAAAACAAAATAAAACAAAGCAAATGTCAGGGGCCCAAGAATCCCCAGGTGCCATCTGAGGGACCCAGGCCCCAGTCTGGAGGCCGGGCCGGCGGGGCCTCACCGCTTCTTGGGCAGCCTGAGCAGGGCCATGTAGCTGAGGCAGAAGTTGATCAAGTCCTGCAGCAGCTCCTCGCCCAGGTGGTTCTGGATGGTCTGAGCAAGAACACAGGGCCCTCAGTGCAGCTCGCGTCTCTCCCCCACCTGGCACCGTCCCAGTGTGGAAAAGCGGGGCATCCCCAGCTAAGGCCCAAGGGCACTGACCTGCTTGGAGAGCAGCCGTCCATGCTTGTACTGCACCGTCCCATTCTCGGCAAACACGTAATCAAACTTCTCGATGACTGGGGCCATGGAGAAGCCAAAAGAGAAAGAAAGAGCAGGAGACCAGATCCCGCTGTTACCCCAGAGGCAAACTGAGCGGACAAAGCCTACACTGCTTGGTTTGGCGTTCGAAGCCCACTTGTTCCGGCCTCCTCTCTCATTCTCTCTCTCTCTCTCTCTCTTTTTTTTTTTTTTTTTGGTACTGGGGGTTGAACCCAGGGCCTCGTGCTTGCATGCTCTCCAAAGTGCTGGACCACTGAGCTGTACCGCCCCCCCTATTTTTTTTTTACTTTTTGAGACAGGGTCTCATTAAATTACACAGACTGCCTCTGGTCTCAAACTTGCGATCCTCCTGCCTCTGCCTCCCAAGCCGCTGGGATTACAGGCGTGTGCCACCGCACCCGGCCGCAGCCTCCTTTCTTGGCAGCTTGGTTTTCTTCCATTCAGCCAGTCACTCCTCTGAGCTGCTGCAAAGCCAGGTCCTCTCCCTCACGTTCCCCTTCTGCTCATCCTCCAAGGTCCCACTCCCTATGCTGGAAGCCTCCCGGGACTGCCCAGCAGAGGGCATCATTCCGGCTCTGTGCTCCCACAGCCCCTGGCATGGGGACTCGCTCTCTCTACAGCTTCCATCACTGCTTCCCAGGTGGTCTGTGCCAGCAGTTTGCAGCCCTGGCTGCCCCAAGCAGCAGCCAGAGTGGGGAGTGGATGGAGGGGGAGGTTCCAGGAGCACAGCCAGGATGTTTCTGCAGGGTCTCAATGGCAGGAGATGATCACCTGGTCTATAGTGGGATTTTGGAAATAAGAGAGGTAGACGGAATAGGGAGAGTTTTTGAGACTTGCGGAGAAATGAACAAGAGAGTGGGGAAATGGGCAAATTCAAGGAAGTTTCTGGTCTGAAGACCTGGAGGCACCCACTGCCACTGAGCTGAAACTAGGGGCTCCAGGGTCCACACAACTTCCTGGGCGACTTCAGTCTTCACTGTTATAAATGGGAAAATCACGTCTTTCCTAAAGCATGACCCTGAGGATTATGGGAAAAGAAGTTAACACCTGGTTATCTTCAACAAACTGTAGGCATTGTTCATTATGTCCACTGTAAAGATAAATCAAGGCAACGCAGGGAGAAACGGGAATGCGAACTGCTTTGTACGCTGCTGTTTCTCCAGAGCCTAACACAGTGCCTGGCAATAGTAGGCACTCACTAAATGTTTGTTGGCTTGTGAGGGAACCATCTGGCAGCTCCTCTACCTCTTTTGCCCCACAAAAGCAGGACTGGGTCTTTGAAGGTATCCAGACCATCTCCCCACTGCCTCCACCATCACCCCAACTGGACCCTCTGGCCCCCTCCTACCTTCATCCCCATCACCCAGCTGCTCAGCAATCTTGGAGTAGTCGGAGCCGCCTACCACACCAATCTGCACCCTGCTCCGCAGCTTCTGCAGGAAGGCAGAGACGTCGGGGTCAATTTTCTGTGGGAGAAAGGAGGAAGAAAGGATTCTGGCTGTCAGCAAGCCTGAGACCTCCACTTAGCCCTTACTTAATGCTCAGAATCCAGGGACCCCACCTTCTACCTGGATCTATATCTGGAGAGGCGGAACAGCCCTAATCCAAAATCAGAAATGCAAAATCTGAAACTTTTTGAGCAGGGACATAAGGCCATTAAGTGAAAATTCCACACTTGACTGCATGTGATGGGCTGCTGTCAAAACAGAAGTGCACTAGCCAGGCACGGTGGTGCACGCCT
>VMDO01039976.1:0-12256 GCA_007922755.1 Pedetes capensis
AATAAAGGAATATTCATGTTTGTGATTATTTAACTGAGCATAAGTACACAGACATATATGTTTTAATTATTTAACATTTTCTATGCACATATTATTTATAATATATTGTGTCACATAATAGATATTATCAGTATTTACACAGATCACTAGATGTTTTTCTAAAATATTTATTCTATGAAGTTTTTTGTTTTCCTGATTGTTCCAAAGTTCTATGAAAATACATGAACAATGAAAATACATGAACTGCTGTTCAGATAAGAGCTAAGTTTCAAAGGACTAATTAAGATTAATTCTGCAGTGCACTGGAAGGCAGACAACAGGACTAGCTCTTACGTCTAAATGTGCAGAATGAGCATGTGTGGAAAGGAAGAGCATTTAAGGATCATAGCAATGAGCATTGCACTTTTATCTTTACTCCCATTTTAACTTCTCTCAAAAAGTAGTTTGTGTGATAAATGAAATACCACATCATTTTTAGGACTATATTTTTAAGTTAATTAAAGCTTAACCATTCTCCTTTCCATCTGTTCTATTTTTTGTTCCTATATCTGGGTGCTCTGATGTGTCTGTCAGCTTTTCACACTGTGGGGGCTAGAGGGTTGCTGTAATGCTGAAAGCTAGCTTAGCCACTGGTATCTCAGATACCAGCAGGACCACCCATGCATCTCACTGCTGAAACAATTAGCCATTGAAAACACTATGAATAGAAGAAAAGCATTGTCAAATATGGTGCCAGAAAATGAGCCCTCCAGGCTGGAAAACATTCAAGAAACTCCTGGGGAAGAGCTGCCTTCTCAAAGAAGACTCATGAATGCAACAATAGGCTCATACATAAAAAGATCATGTGCACGGCACAGTGCTGAATAGTGCTGTATTGTGCTCTAGTTAGGGCCGCTATGAGTTGGATCTGACTTGATGGCACCAAAACAACAACAATGCAACATTTGGGTAAATAATTTAGTTTAGAAATGTTCTATTTGCCTGGGAAACTCAGTTTCAGAGATTAGGATTCAGAATGACACACCAAAATTCCTCCTGGCCCAAAAGAAGGACTTGTCCTTGCTAGGGAAGCGCTCCACCATGGAGTCCTACCTGCAACCCCACCCCACTTATATTTTCTTTTAGAGAAAGGGACTCACTGTTGGGCAGGCTAGACTCTTTCCTCAAATTTACCATCCTCCTGCGTCAGCCCCCTAAGTAGCTGGAATTATAAGAGTTTTTTATCTTTTATCAAGTTTAAATGCAATAGTTATTTAAATATTAATATAAGAAAGCAAATGTTGCTAATCCTTATCAATAATTCTTTTCTCACATTCATAATTGTGAATACTAGTGAAGAAATATATCACCAAATACATGTGAAATAGTTTATGATGAACTTTAGGACATTGTTGTTGTTAGGTGCCATCTAGTCAGGTCCGACTCATAATGACCCCATATACAAAGGAATGAAACATTCCTCGATTCTGTTCAAGGAACATGATCTTATTTATGTTTAAGCCCATTGTTGTAAACACTGTTGTCAACCCATCTAATTAAAGGATTTCATTTTTTCCTTGATCTGTCACTCTCCCAAACATTGTTTTTCTTCAAGGATTGGTTGCTCCTGACTACGTGTCCAAAATACACAAGACGCAGTCTAGCCATCTTTGCTTCAAAGGAGAACTCTGGATACACTTCTTCTAGGACAGATCTGTTGGTTCTTTTGGAAGTCCATGGTTAATTCAATATTGGTCTCCAGCATCATATTCAAAAGCATCCATTCTTCTCTTGTATCCCTTATTCAATAGCTAGCTTCAATAACCATATGATGTGACTGAAAATACCATGGCATGAGTCAGGCAGACCTTCGTCTTCAATGTGACGTCTTTACTTTGCAGTACTTCAAAGGGGTCTTTTGCAACTGCTTTTCCAAATGCAATATGTCGTTTGATTTCTTGACTGCTGCTCCACAGATGTTGATTGTAGAACCAATTAAAGCAAAATCTTGGACAACATCATATCTTTTCTCCATTTATCGTGAAGTTGGTTACTGACCTAGTTGTAAGGATTTTTGTTTTGTTGATATTGAGTCACAATCCATACTGAAGGTTATATTCTTTGGTCTTCATTAGTAATGTTTGAAATCCTCTTAACTTTCAGCAAGCAGAGATGTATCATCAGCATAACCTGTTAATGAGACTTCCTCCAATCCTCATCCTATGTTCTTCTTCATAAAGTCCAGCTTCTCTGACTATTTGCCCAGCATAGAATTTGAAGAGATATAGTGTGGGTACAGCCCTGACTCATACCTTTCTCAACTTTAAACCAAGCAATGTTTCTTAGCTCTGTTTGAACAAGTGCCTCATGGACCATTTACAGATTCTTCATGAGTACAATTAAGTGCCCTGGTATTCCCATTCTTTGTAGTGTTATCCATAATTTGGATTCATAGTCAAATTATTCACAGTCAAATGCCTTTGCCTAGTTGATAAAATATAGATAGACACCTTTGTGGTATTTTGTACTTTTGGCCAATATCCATCTGACATCAGCAATGATGTTCCTGGTTCCATGGACTCTTCTGAATCAGGCTTAATTTTCCAACAGTTCCCTGTCTATGTACTGCTGCAAATGTTTTTGAATGATCTTTTTTGTTTTGGCGTGTGTGTGATATTAATGATATCATTCAATACTTTCCACATTCAGTAGGATCCCTTTTTTGGGAAATAGGCACAAGTATGGATCTCTTCCCCTCAGTTGGCCAGGTAGCTGTTTTCCAAATCTCTTGGAATAAATATATTATCACCTCCAGTATGCCATCTGTTTGTTGAAATATCTCTACTAGTATCCCATCAATTCCAAGAGGCTTGTGTTTTTCCAATTCCTTCCATGGATCTTTTGCTTTGTCCTTTAGTACCATTGGTACCTGATAATAAGCAACCTCGTGAAATGGTTGGTTATACAGCAAATCTTTTTGGTACAGTGACTCTGTGTATTCCTTCCATCTTCTTTTTATGTTTCCTGCATCATTAAATATTTTCCTTGCAGAATCCTTCACTATTGCTACTCAAGGCTTGATTGTTCATCAGTTCCTTAAGCGTGAGAAAAACAAAACATGCTTTTCCCTTTTGATTTTGTCTTCAACTCTTTGTACATATCATTAAAATATTTGATTTTGTCTTCTTGAGCTGCTCTTTGAAATATTCTGTGTAGTTCCTTAACTTCATCATGTCTTCCTGTTAATTTAGCTGCTCATAGTTGAATGTCAAGTTTTAGAGCCTCTTTTGACATGTAATTTTGTCTTTTTATTCCTGTCTAATAACCTTTTGCTTTCCTCATGAATGATATATTTGATGTCATTCCACAATTCACCTTATTTTCTATCATTAGTGTCTAGTGCATCAAACCTCTTCTTGATGTGATCTCTAAACTCAGGTGAGATTTACTCAAGGTCATACCTTGGCTCTTGTACACTTGTTCTAATTTTCTCCAGTTTTAATTTGAACTTGAATATGAGCCATTCATGGTCTATCACACAATCAGTACCTGGTCTCAGTCTGACTTTTTTTTTTTTCAACACTGGGGGTTGAACCCAGGACCTCACACTTGCATGCTCTGCAAGTGCTGGACCACTGAGCTGCACCCTCAGCCCTTTTTTTTTTTTTTTTTTTTTTTTTTTTTTTTTTTTTTTTTTTTTTTTTTTTTTTTTTTTTTTTTTTTTTACTTTTTGAGAGAGGGTCTCCCTAAGTTATGCAGACTGCCTCTGGTCTCGAACTTGCGATCCTTCTGCCTCCGCCTCCTGAGCCGCTGGGATTACAGGCATGCTCCACTGTGCACAGCTTTCTGTCTGACATTTGATATTGAGCATTTCCCTTGTCCCTTTCCACAAATGTGGTAAACTTGGTTTTTTGTATGTTCCATCTAGTGAAGTCCATGTGTACACTTGCCATTTATGTTAATGAAAAACTGTATTTGCAATGTAAAGGTCATTGTTCTGACATGATTCTATCATGTGCTCTCCACCATCCTTTCTGCCAACAAGGCCATATTTTAAGACTACTGAGTCTTTTCTTTATTTCCAACTTTTGCATTGTATTCACCAGTAATTATCAGTACATGCTGATGGCATGTTTGATCTATTTCAGGCAGTAAAATATCTTCCCTACCTTCATTTGTGGGCTTAGTGGTGGGTATATAAATTTGAATAATAGTCATATTAACTGGCCTGCTTTATAGTTGCATAGATATTATTCTATCATTGACAGCATTGTACTTCAGGACAGATTTGAGATTCTTTTAATGAGGAATGCAATCCCATTTCCCTTTAATTTGTCATTCCCAACATAGGAGAACATGTGGTTATCTGATTCAAAATGTCCCATGCCAGTACATTTTAGCTCACTGATGCCTAGTATGTCAATGTTTGTGTGCTCCATTTCCCTTTTATTGATTTCTAATTTTCCTAGATTCATACTATGTACATTCCACATTCCAATTAATAATGGATATTTGAAATTTTTTCTTCCTCATTTTGAGTCATTCCATATCAGCAAATGAAGGTCCCTGGGGCTTTACTCCATTTCCATTATTAAGGTAGACTCTGTATGAGAAGACACCTCTGTCCCAGTCATCCTTTGAATGCCTTCCAATCTGGGTGGCTCATTTTCTGGCACTATATTTGACAGTTTTTCTCTGCTATCCATAGGGCTTTCAATGGCTAATTTTTTAGAGAGTGGGCTGCCTGTCTGTCTTCATCTGCAAACTCAGCTGAAACCTGTTCACATGGGTGACACTGCTGGTATCTGTTGTACTGATAACATAGCTGTCAGTCTTATAGCAACAAACAAGCAGTCAGTTTGGACATTGTTTAGAGAAATAATTTATTATTATTATTATTTTTATTATTATTATTATTATTATTATTATTATTATTATTAGTAGTAGTAGTAGTAGTAGTATCAGGGAATGCACCCAGGGCCTCATGCATGTTGGTAAGTATTTCACCACTTAGCCACACCGCAGCCACTTTTCATATTTACTTTTTATTGTTGAGACAGGGTCTTGCTAAGTTGTACAGTCTGATCTATGTCATCAAACCTGTGATTCCCTTGTCTCAGGCTCCCATGTAACTGGAATTACAGGTGTGTACCATGGTGCCAGTTTGAGAGGAATAAAAATCATGGGAAATATATTTATCATTTTTTGTGGAGCTGGAGTTCAAACTAATTTCTTGAATATGTCAGAGATGCATTGTACCATTTAGTTATATCTACTGACCTTTAGAGGACAGAATTTATATTTAAGTAGGTGAGATTTTTTGAATTTATCTAGAAAATTCAAACATGATCAATAGTATCTATTCATATTGATACAACATCGAGGAAGGAGTTGCATAAAATGTACTAGGAAGGACTGAATATGTGACCCTATATATTAAGATGTTTCTTTGTGTAATTATTTGAAGAACAATACCAAACAATTGATGACTGACCTTGTCATATCATCCTTTAACATAGTACTTTCTCTGGTGGGTGGTATTTGTTGAATATCACTTCAATGTTTTTCTACTCTTACAGATTCTGTCATGAGAATTTTTAAAAATATCTGTGAAATTATCTGATTCTACCAGAGATTGCTTGCCATTTTCTCAATTTATTTTATAACCTAAACATTGCTAGTTCTATTTAGAATTAAGAATATATTCCATGCATTTATATTGATGTCTTTGAACTTCTCTATGGATATGTTATTCTGTTTTATGTTATGCTTCAGTAAAGACTTTAGTCTAGTTAGTCTGTTTAGCATAATGACACAATTATGGTGAAAAAAGAGGTGCTTTCATTTAATAAGAATTGATGTGACCTGGGTGCGGTGGCACATGCCTATAAACCCAGCGGCTCAGGAGGCTGAGGCAGAAGGATTACAAGTTTGAGACCAGAGGCAGTCTGTGTAACTTAGTGAGACCCTGTCTCAAAAAGTAAAAAAATGGGCTGAGGGTGCAGCTCCTTGCAGAGCATGCAAGAGCAAGGCCCTGTGTTCATCCCCCAGTACCACAAAAAAAAAAAAAAAAAAAAGAACTGCAGTGATATCATTGTACATATAGGTGATTGTGTGATCTCTGAGTTCACTTTGCTTAATACGTCCCATGAAGCAAATATGCAGAGCTCAGGAGAGTACACCTCAGCTCCTACATTAAGAGACAGGCTATGATGAGCAATGGATTATATAGTTAGGCTATATTGTTGACTACCACACATCTGTCAGTTTGCTGTACTGTGAGGGCTTGCATGTTGGTGTGGTGCTGAAAACTATGCTACCAATATTACAGAAACTAGCAGAGTTATCAATAGTGGACAGGTTTCAGATGAAGTTCCAGAATTAGACCAACTAGGGAAAATGATGTGGCAGACGACTCCCAAAACAATTAGCTATTGAAACTCTATAAGTAACAAAGAAGTACTGTTAGATATAGAGCTGGAAAATGAACTCCCCAGGTTGGGAGACTCTAAAAAGATGACTGGGAAGGAGTTGCCTCCTCAAAGTAGAATCTACCTAAATGACAGAAAAGGAGCAAATCCACAAAGATCTCCATTTGCTGAAGTGGCATGACTCAAAATGAGGAGGAAGCACTGTAAACATCCGTTAATAATGGGAACATGGCATCTATATAGTATGAAGGAAAATTAAAAAACATCAAAAGGGAATGGAATGTATAAAAATCAACATTCTAGGGATCAGTGAGAAAAAATGAACTGGCATGGGCCATCTTGGATCAGATAATCATATGGTCTACTATGTTGGGAAAGACAAATTGAAGAGAAATGGGATTGCATTCATCATCAAAAAAGAAACACCTCAAGATCTGTCAGGGAGTAAAATGCTGTTAATTATAGAATAATATCCATATGCCTACAGGAATGCCAATTATTATGACTAATATTTAAATTTATGCACCACAAAGGCTACAAATGAAGATACGGAAGATTTTTTTATCAAAGCCTACAGTGTTAAATAAGTTGAACATGCCATAGGATGTATTGATAATAAATAACTGGTCAATATAATGCAAAAGGTAGAAACAAAGAAGAAGGCTCAGTAGTGAGAAAATGTGGCCTTGGTGACAGAAATGATGCTGGAGATCATATGATAGAATTATGTCAGACCAATGGCCTTTTCACTGTAAATACATTTTTTCACCAACATAAACATCTGTGCACATAGAAGTCACAAGATAGTACATGCAGGAAGAAAATTGACTGCGTTTGTTGAATGAGACAACAGAAAACTTGTCAGAACAGGCTCACTGTCAGAATGAGGCAACAGAAAACCTGTCAGAACAGTGCTGATTGTGCATCAGACCTGGAACTGCTTATATTCAGGTTCAATTTAAAAATGGAAAAAATTAGAACAAGTGCATGAGAACCAAAGTATGACCTTGAGTATATCCACCTGAGTTCACAGACCATCTCAAGAACAGGTTTGGTTCATTATACACTGATAATAAAAAACCAGAAGTGTTGTGGCATGACATCAAATACACCATTCATGAAAAAAGCAAAAGGTTATTAAAAAGACAGTAAAAATGTAAAGACTAACTTACTTATCAAAAGAGACTCAAACTTTCCCTTGAATGTTGAGCAGTTAATATAAAAGGAAGACATAATGAAGTTAAGGAACTAAACAGAAGATTCCAAAGGGCAGATCATAAAGACAAAATCAAATATAATGGCATGAGCAAAGAGCTGGAGATAGAAAACCAAAAGTGAAGACCATGCTCTGTTTTTCTCAAACTTAAGAATTGAAGAAAAAATTTGTATCTTGGGTTGCAGTAGTGAAGGATCTTATAGGACAAATATTAAACAACAGAGGAAACATCGAAAGAGTTTAGAAGGAATATGCATAGTCATTATACCATGTCAAGAGGTTACATATGATCAGAAACCAATGGTACTGAAGGATAAAGAAGAAGCTCCTTCAAAGGAATTGGCAAAACACAAGGCTATGGGAATTGATAGAATACCAATTGAGATATTTCAATAAAGAGATGAAGCACTGTATATGCTGATTTGTCTATGCTAAGAGATTTGGAAAACAGCTGCCTGGCCAACTGACTGGAAGAGATCCATATTTGTTTTTGTTTTTGTTTTTTCCCAAGAAAGGGGATAAAACCGAATGTGGAAACTATTGTACAATATCATTACTACCAAATGCAAACAAAAGTTTTCTGAAGATAATTCAGAAGTGGTTGCCACAATGTATAGATGGAGATCTGTCAGAAAATGAAGCCAGATTCAGAAGTTGTGGAACCAGGGACATCATTGATATTGTCAGATGGATATTAGCCAAAAGAAGAGAATACAAGATAGATGTCTATTTATCTTTTTTTGGCTATGAAAAAGGCTTTGACTTTGTGAATCATAACAAATTATGGATAAACTGAGAGGAAGGACAATACCAGAACATTTAATTGTATTCACAAGGATTCTGCACATGACCATGAGCCAGTTGTTTGAACAAAACAAGGAAATACTGCCTGGTTAAATTGAAGAAAGGTGCACATTATTGCTTTTGCCTTTCTCTGTACTTCTTCAGTCTTGATACAGAAGAGTTGATGGGAAAACTTGAACTTTAAGAAGATGAATATCTCATCAGGATCAAAGGAAGGCCCATTAGCAGCCTGTGTTATGCAGATGACACAACTCTGCTTGCTGAAAGTTAAGATGATTTGAAACATTCACTGACGAATATCAGAAAACATAGCCTTCAGTATGGATTTGGACTCCACATCAAAACAACAAAAATCTTTACCACTGGGTCAGTAGTCAACTTCATGATGAGTGCAGATAAGATTAATGTTGTCCAAGATGGTTCTACAAGCAACATCTGTGGAGCAGTAGTCAAGAAATCAAAAGATACACTGTATTTGGAAAAGCTGTTGCAAAAGACCCCTTTGAAGTATTGAAAAGTAAAGATGTCACATTAAAGAGGAAGGTCTGCCTGACTCATGACATGGTATTTTCAGTCACATTGTATAGTTGTAAAAACTTGACACTGAATAAGGGATCAGGATAAGAATTGATGCTTTAGAATTATGGTGCTGGAGATGAATATTGCATAAACCATGGACTGCCAAAAGAACCAACAGTTCTGTTCTAGAGGAAATACAACCAGAGTGCTCTTTGGGAGCAAGGATGTCTAGAGTGTGTCTTTCATATTTTAGACATGTAACCAGGAAGTACCAATCCCTGGAGAAGGCCATCATGTTTGGAGCATTACAGGTCAATGAAAAAAAGGAAACTCCTCAACTAGATGGATTGAAAACAGTGTCTGCAATAATGCACTTAAACATAAAAAAGATTGTGTGTGCCTGGTATAAAATTAGGGAGTTTTTGTTCTGCATCACATAGGGTTATTAAGAGTCACAGATGACTGAAGGGCAACTAAGAAAAACAACAACACATTGTTGAGCTAATGGTTAGAGAATATGGCTTAAATGTACATTTACATAAAACAGTATTGTAAGATAGTTGAGAAAGATTTAATCTTACATAGTATAGGTCTAATCTAAATGTCATGTCTATCATCATGGAATATTTTGTTAATCCTTATTCTGTAATCATGCTTAATTTTTAGGTTATTTCCTCAGACATTTATTGTATATGTATCCTAATGTCAAGATCGATTCTAAGTTGATTTGAGGGCTAAATAGTCCTTGAATTTTTATTAATAGACTTACTGAAGGACATTTTCTCTGGTAGTTCTATTTGTAAATTAAATCACCATTAAACTTTTCAGGGTTGTGCCACAGAATATAAAAGAGTTCTTTCCTAATAATGGTCTGAATGGCTCTAGTTAATGAAAGCAATCAAGTACTTATAAACATTTGCTCTCCATACATGGTTTTAGCATTTGTGATTTCATAATAATCTAGTATTGATTACAAAGAACAGTGGCCATATCAATAAGAAAACTATATTTTACTCATGTATCTATATAGGAAATTTTGTCTGCAAGTACACAGGAAGAGAAGTTTAGAGGCATAGATTTTCCACAGAATAGCACTTTATGAGTTTTTATTACCTGCACTATTTCTTAATCAATAGTGCATATAAGTTTTTTTCAGTGACATTTTTGCTTGTAACCTTGGAAGGTATTCTGATTGAAAGGTATCCAATTCCTGAAACATAGTACACAAGTCAGTGTTATTTTTCTTTCAAGTATTAGTAGTCTTGTTTGAATAGCAACAAGTTGGTTTTGGCTTTTATGCCTTTCTTCATTCTACTGCTCACTGAAAATATTTAGTTCCTTGATAAGATCTTGTCACATAGCAGTTACTCATTCTAATTTAATTTTCTAATCAACTCTCCTTTTCAGACTTGAGCTCATTACAAAAACAGAGCAATTTTCCCTTTACTGTGGATATTGGGTGTGCCATAGAATATTTATTGAAAATATTACCATAAAAAGACAAGTAAATGATAGAGAAGTCTTTGATGTTGGGGGGTTGGATGGGAGGAAGTGTACAAGAGAGTAAGAGGGAACCTATATGAATAATGTACAACAAAATGTGTATATGGAAATGTCACAATGAAAAGCATGTAGGAATGAATCACATTAATGTATACACTAAAAATTTCCAATTAAAAAAAGAATATTTATTGAAATATTTTGTTTCTTATTTGTGATATCTCCTCCTAATATATCCATTTTTCCTTATATTATGAATCTTTTCCAATATACTCTTAATGTAGAAACTACCAAAACAATCTTTGTACTTAATGTGCTGCATTTCCTCCCTAAGAAAAATCTGCTTAAAATCATTAAAATAAAAAAAATTAAATTCAACAAATCAGCTCAATAAACTAATTCAGAGCTAATATGGTGGTTGAAGCATGTGACTGGCAGTGAGAACTACTGAGCTTGGGCGAAGGAGCTAAAAGGTCTATATTTCCAATAGATTATTTCCAAGTCACAGTGTTCAAAGAATTCTTGCTGAAAGTTCCCATTGCTGAAGGAAAAGGCTGCTATTCAACATCATGACAAAACCTATGGTTTTATATGCTGGAAAAGTTTTACTTTTGGACATTGTCTGTCTGAGCACATTAAACTTGTGTTTTTACGTGGAGTCACAAGAAGTGTATAGTTTAAGTATTGCAGCCTACAGCAAGATTAGGGCTGCCACTGATTGCCTTCCATTCAGTATCATGATTTCACAGGAATAGTTGATATTGTTATCAGTTTAAAACTAGTCTCAGTGACAACATATTGCTATGGATAAAAGATTAGCTGCCTCTTCTTTCTAATATCATCTAAATACAGCTAAAAGCATCTGTGGACTCTAAGACTGTATAGAAAATCAGGGAAGCCATTTCATTGGCCTATTTCACATAATTGTAAAATTGCTCTTTATTGATAGTAATTATTATTTTCCACTTTAAGTGTGTTACATCAGCTATAGAAATAGTCATACAATCCTCTATTCTTTTTTATGGGTCTTTGGCACCAAAAACCTCTCCCAGAAAGCCCTGTAAGAGATTGATTCGATATAGATGGAATAACTAAAGTTTAATAACAAATATGTACATATGCATATGTGGTATTTTTGCATTTACTCATGTTCTAAATATAGTGTAAAGCTACTATGGCTTATTTGACATAATCCTAATCTATACACTTCATTGATTATTTTTGTTCAGGAGCTTGCAGGATACCCACCTCAGACATTATACCTAAGGGGAACCATTTCAAAAACTATTCTTATCCATGCTGATGAAAGAAACCTAAGATAGTAGTTCACCCCACCACTAAAGCAGCACTTCTCATTTTTCAACACTTCTCATTTTTTTTCTCCACACGAATACCATATCCTATCACCTACATAGATATCCAGGCCAAAAACTTGACAGACCATGACTCCTCTATTTGCTTATATTTCCAAACACATGCAAATCCTGATGGCTCTGCTTTTAAATTATATTCATGACTTCTCTCACTGCCATCCTCCCATGCCTGGTCATTGGAATAGTTTCCTGATTCTCACCTCCCACGTACTTCCCATGTCTCATTCTGTTCTCAGTTAACAACCAGATTGATTTTTTAAACATGAATCTGATTTTGACACTCCCTTATTTAAATCTCTAGCAGTTTCATAGCTTTCCCACTTAGAATAAAATTTGAAGCCTTTCTGATTACTGACAACTTCTCAATCTTGATCTTCTACTACTCATATTCTAGTCCATTTCCTTCTTTGTACATAGTATGTAAATTATCAACA
>VMDO01039977.1:0-12278 GCA_007922755.1 Pedetes capensis
GGTATTTAATCTTCTGGTGGGTTATCATGAATGGTATCTTTCCTGAAATTTCCTTCTCTTCTTGTTTGGAATTGGTATAAAGAAAGGCTATTGATTTTTGTATGTTAATTTTGTAGCCTGCAACTTTGCTGAAGGAGTTAATTAGATCCAGAAGTTTTTTGATTGAGGTTTTGGGGTCTTTCAAGTATAAAATCATATCGTCTGCAAATAATGATAATTTGACCTCTTCCTTGCCAATCTGTATCCCTTTGATTTCTTTCTCTCGTCTGATTTCCCTGGCCAGAACTTCAATTACTATGTTGAATAGAATAGGAGAGAGAGGACATCCTTGTCTTGTTCCAGATCTAAGAGGAAATGGTTTTAGTTTTTGTCCATTTATTATAATGTTGGCTGTAGGTTTGTCATAAATGGCTTTTATGAAATTAAGGTATTTGCCTGTTATACCTATTTTCTCCAGTGTTTTTATCATGAAAAGGTGTTGCACTTGATCAAAGGCCTTTTTAGCATCAATTGAGATGATCATATGGTTTTTGTTTGCCAGTTTCTTGATACGCTGGATTACATTAATTGATTTCCGTATGTTAAACCAGCCTTGCATCTGTGGTATAAATCCCACTTGGTCATGGTGAATAATCTTTTTCATATGCTGCTGGATTCTGTTTGCCAGAATTTTATTAAATATTTTTGCATCTAGGTTCATAAGGGAGGTGGGTCTATAATTCTCTATCTTAGATGAATCTTTTCCTGGTTTAGGAATCAGGGTGATGGTAGCTTCATAGAATGAATTTGGGAGTGTTTCCTCCTTTTCTATTTTTTGGAATAACTTGAGGAAGACAGGTATTATATCTTCTTTAAAAGTTTGGTAAAATTCTGCTGTGAATCCATCAGGACCTGGGCTCTTCTTTGTTGGGAGACTTTTAATTACCTTTTCTATTTCTGTGTATGTAATGGGCTTGTTTAAGTCAGTTATATCTTCTAGGGTTAGCTTCTAGGGTAGGTCATATGTGTTAATAAATTTGTCCATTTCTTCTGCATTTTCATATATTTGGGAACACACTCTCTCATAGTAATCCCTGACAATTCTCTGTATTTCGTTGAAGTCGATGGTTATGGACCCGTTGTCTTTCATAATCCGTACTATGTTAGATTTTTCCTTTTTCTTTTTGGTGAGGTTAGCCAGAGGGGTGTCTGTTTTATTAATCTTTTTAAAGAACCAGCTTTTAGTCTTATTAATTTTTTGAATTATCTCTTTGGATTCTAATTGAGATATTTCTTCCTTTATTTTTGTAATTTCCTTTTGGGTGTTCCTTTCAGGATTGATTTTTTTTTTGTTGGATTTCTAGTGTCTTAAGATGCATCACTAGGCCATTTATTTGGCTCTTCTTTACTTTATTGATGAAGGCACTTAATGCTATAAACTTCCCTCTTAAAACTGCCTTTGCTGTATCCCATATGTTTTGGTAGGATGTGTTTTCATCATCATTTGATTGTAGGAAGTTTTTAAATTCCAATTCGATTTCATCATCGATCCATTGGTCATTCAGCAGTGTATTATTCAGTTTGTAAAGTTTCTGGAATTATTCATGTTCTTGAGCTCCAATTTTATCCCATTATGATCTGATAAGGAACAGGGGATAATTTGGATATTCTTGAACTTGTTGAGGGAGTTCTTATGGACTAGCATATGATCTATTTTAGAAAACGTACCATGTCGCGCTGAGAAGAATGTGTATTCCTCGTGGTGTGGATGAAATATTCTGTATATATCTGTGAGATCCAACTGGTTTTGGGGTGGAGATTAGATTTGACGTTTCTCTGTTGATTTATCATTTTGATGACCTTTCTCTTGATAAAAATGGGGTATTGAAGTCTCCCATTATTATTGATTCCGGTCCAATAAAGTTCTTTATATTCCATAAGGTTTGTCTTATAAGGCTAGGTGCCCCTATGTTTGGGGCATAAATATTAAGGAGCATTATTGATTCTTGATCGATTGTTCCTTGTATTAAAATGTAGTGTCCTCCTTTGTCTCTTCTAATTAGTTTTGGAATGAAACTTAATCTATCTGAAATAAGAATTGCAACACCTGCTTTCTTTTGTCCCCCTGCCCCCCAGGTATACATTTTCCAGCCCTTAACTCTCAGTTTATTCCAGTCTTTGTGAGTTAGATGAGTTTCTTGAATACTACATATTGATGGTTTGTGTTTTTTTCATCCAATTAGCCAGTCTGTGTCTCTTAATTGGCGAGTTAAGACCATTTACGTTAATAGTGATTATTGAGTAGCATTTATTGTTATATACCCAATAATTACTGGTTACTGATTTATGAATCATATTTGCTTTGGTCCTTTCTTGGGTTGCACTCATTTCAGCTAACCAGTTCTTTGATTTCCTTTATAGGGTTGTCTTAACTCTCCTGGATGTGGTAGTTGATTTACAATCCTCTCCAGTGCTGGTTTGGTGGTTGCATATCGTTTAAAAGCATCAAAGTCATTAAATGTCTTATACTCCTCATATATTTTCAAAGATGATTTTGCTGGATATATTAGTCTTGGCTGGAGGTTTTTTTTTTTTTTTTTGATTTGAGTCACCTGTGTCCATTCCTTTCTAGCTTTCAATGTTGATATGGAGAAGTCTGCAGTAATTTTAATAGGTTTTGCTTTATAAGTAATAAGGGGTTTCTGTCTTGCTGCTTGCCGGATAGCTTCCCTGGTCTCTAACGACAGCATGCGAGTGATGACGTGTCTTGAGGATGATCTACTTAAGTTGGCCTTCAAAGGAGTCCTGAATGTCTCAGTGGTGTATATACCCATGTCCTGTACTATCTTTGGGAAGTTTTTCTTGAGGATATCATTTACCAGGTTGTGAAGGCCTCCAGTGGATCTTTCTTCTCCTTCAGGGATGCCCTGAATTCTTAAGTTTTGTTTTTTCATTCTATCTGAGTTCTCCTGGAAATCTTTTTTAAAAATACCTTTATCATTGGTTCCATTTCTGACTGCTTGTATTTAAGGTCATTTATGGCATCCTCAGAATCGGAAATCCTCAGCTCAGATTCATCCAGTCTCAATGAAAAGGATTCTTTAGTCGAGTTCAATTCAGTTAACTTGGATTGAGTTTCAAGGAGAGTGGCTTGGTTCTTTCTTATCATTTCTAACTGGAATGACAGAACAGATTCCAAGTGAGATACGTTCCTTTCAAGGTCTTCCAGCGTGCTTGTAATATTTGTTTTAATTTCTTTTAGCATGTTTATAACCATGACTCTGAATTCCGAATCAGAGATCTCTAAGAATTGAGAGTCCTTGGAGTTATTTGTTGGGAGGCTTTGATCTGGGGCCTTCAGATCCATCCTGCCCATTTGTGTTTTTTGTAGGTTTACTTTGTTTGCCCATAATATGGTCCGGGAAGCAGAATTTGTCTCTCCTGAGTGTGAAGAACTTGTCCCTCTGTTATTCCTTTGAGATTGTGCGGTGCTGAATCTCTGGTGCTTATTTGAGCTTGTAAGCTGGGTATATTCTTAGCTTTTCGGTCTGTGTGGTTCTCTCTTTAGTCCACCAGCCCAACTCCAAAGGGGCTAGGGGCTAGGGAGGCGATAGATTCTTTTTCTCTTCTGTGGGGTGAGAAAGGGGGGGGATCTGGTGACAGAAGAGGGGGAAAGAGGAGGCAGAGGACTGAGGCTAGTAAAAATTACTGTCAAAATTAAAATTAAGTTTAATACTTAAGGGTAAAATAATTAAAACAAAGACACATATATAGCTTAAGAAAAAGAGAAGGAGAATAGAAAAAGGGAAGAGAGTAAAAGGAGAAAGGAAGAGAAATAGAAAGGAAAAAACTCATGCATACATGCTCCCACACACATATAAAAACACTTGTAGTCAGGTGCAGTGGTGCACACCTGCAATCCCAGCGGCTTGGGGGGACAGAGACAGGAGGATCGCAAGCTCAAGATCAGAGGCAGTCTGCACAACCCAGCGACACCCTGTCTCAAAAAGGAAAGAATATGGGCTGGGGGCACAGCGCAGTGGTCCAGCACCTACAAAGCAAGCAGGTGCAAGACCCTGGGTTCAAACCCCCGTACAGGAAAAAAAAAAAAAGCCCTTCTATGTTCTTGCAGGTGGAATCTGACCTATCGACACCCAGTTCCACTGGGTGAAGTCAATACTGCAGGAAGCAGTGCTCCCTACAGAACTCAGGGTGGCAGTGTTTTCACACAATCTGCAGGAGCAGTCTGGCTTAGTGTTGCCTGTTGGGTAGATAATGGCAGACTGCCCCACAATGTCCTGGGTTTTAGTGGGACACCGAGTGCCCAAAGAGACTGTTCCACGAAATATTCTGTGTCTATTGTATTGTTTGAGAGGCAGTGGAACCTGTGGGGTCCTCCCTGGGTTCTCCCTGTCCCATGTAGTTTGGGTGCCAATTCCCCAAATCAGAGATTTTCGCCTCAAAGCGTACAGCATGGAGGGAATATGGCTGCTATCGTGGATTTATTTTTTATTGCAGGGCTTTCCGCCCACTTAGGAGGACCATATCCTCTTGTGGGCGGGATGATATCCAACCACACCAGAGGGAATCTGTAGCAGGTCTGTCCATGCAAGGCGATCGAGCTCAAAACTGCTCTTATTGTGACTAATAGTGCTGCTAGGCTCTGCCGAAAAGGAGCACTCAGCCGCCTCCACAGACCCCACTCTTCTCCACAGTGCAGTGGGATGACTTAGGATCACCTCTGGTGTGTCTGGGATCCGGGTGTATGTGTGCCCATATGTCTGTGGAGATTGCGTCTGCACCACTGTCCCGCCACAACAGGAGGGAGGGAGCCGCATCTCAGCTCTGGACGCGTACCGCTGGCACCGGTTTCCCAGTTCCCTCCGCGATCACTCCTCGTACCCTCATGTATCTACTCTCGTGGATCTGATCCCTATTTTCTTGCATGAGGGTCCTACAACAGCCCAGTGTCTCAGGCTGCGGGATGTGTGCCGCTACGGATGGTGATTCCGTGTGCCACCTCAAACAGACTCACCCGAAACTTGTAGATTGTGTCCCGTGGGCAGGGTGACAGTGTGATATCAAGGTTGCACTCCGTGTTGGATTTGGCCCCCGTGGGTGTGTGCGCAAAGTCCCCTCCAAGTCTCTGGGATTCTGTCTGCCATCGGCTTGATGGTGAAATGGCAGAATGGTGGTCCCACTACTGTCCTCTGCGTATCTCCTCCGAAGCCAAATCCTTGATTTCAGTGTTCATCCAGGTTCATCCTCCATCTGCCAATCTAAACTATCACTGTTTCTATCTATTCAGTGTGAGTTCCACACCCCTAAACCTGGCTTCCCTCTACTCTTGGACAGAAGGCATGTGTTATCTGTCTGCCGTCTTGCCCCATCCCCCAAATCAATAATCTATAGTTTATTTTTCTTATCATATTTGTAAGTGTTGGCTTAGGAGAGAGAAAAAGCAGTCATGGAAGGAAAAACTGTATAAATAATTGTTCAGAGTGCATCATCTATCATTATTTTCAATGATAGGTCTTGTCCTTGGAGACATTCTCTTATTTTAGTGATTCCTAGAAAAACACAGAAAGAAAGGTGAACCTGCTGGTTGTTGCTGTTGTTAGGTGCTGTGGAGTCGGTATCCAACTCATAATGACCTTATATACAACAGGTGAAACACTATTCTTAATGCTTCTCTGCTATTCATAAGGTTTTCAATGGGAGATTAGTTTTTTGGGAGTGTGTTGCTGGGTCCTTCTCTCAAGACTATAGCACATGGTGTTCCCAGGTGATCTCTCATACAAGATTGGATCAGATGCTGTAGTGGTATAGCTGCAGGCAAGCCTGCTGGTAGAGTTTCTTATATACCACTCACCTTTCTAGGACTGGAAGGTGGTATCTGAGCAGATATTCTGGTCCAAAGTGAACTCCATGTCAGGGTTTGCAGAATTCCTCTCAACTCAGTGATGCTCATGGGGGGTGGTTTAGAAAATTGATCAGGCAACTTTACTAGTGGATGTGATCAAAATGAGTCATTGGGGACACTGGATCTTCAACTTCAAGCACTGTGGCTGCCCATCTTTTGGCCTCTTAGTTCAGTCTTCTTTACTGCTGTGTTCTCCAGGAAATTATCCCTGTGGTAGCACAGTCCTTGTAGATGGTCTTGGTGGACTCAGTAGATTTGACAAGAGTCAGGAACATCACTGTGTCTTGAGGCCTAAACTTTATTCTTCCTCATAGTTGACAACTGAGCCCTGCTTTCTGGGGACTTATTAGGTGCTGACCTGGCCATTAATACAGTTGATACTATGATTCCTCTTTGGCCATTAATTCTTTGCAGAACTTCTCCATAGGTACAACTTTTGTAGGGAGAAGTGTAAGTTTTAGACTCCTAAAGGTCAATTATTGGCCATTTTGGTGTCACTTCTGATCTACCCAAGTTATCAGAGGATGAACTGCTGGAGAACACAGCAGTAAAGGAGACTGAACTTAGAGCCCAACTACTGGATGATTTTTGGTCTATCTTTGTCTCTGGTTTCTCTATTTAATTCACATTACATTTATGCAAAATACCATTTTGAAAAATATGATTTATCAGGGGAAGAAAATTATATTCACTTAATACTTTTATATGCTTATTTCTACCTGCAGCTGTAGCCCTGTGGCATACGATCCCATCAGATCTCGGAAGCTAAGCAGGGCCAGGCCTGGTTAGTACCTGGATGGGAGACAGCCTGGGAACACCAGAAGTTGTAGGCTTGGGAGAAGGACTTGGCAACCCCCTCCCAAAAATCAATCTGCCATTGAAAACCCTATGAACAGCAGAGAGGAACTGACAATAGTGTTTCCCTGTTGTTCAGAGGGTCGCTATGAGTCAGATACCGACTCAACAGCACCTAACAACGATAACAAATGCTTATTTCCATACTAGCTATTGTGTTCATATTATGTAGTTTATTGCCCATAACAACACTATGATGAGGTTATTAATGTATCAACTTTAGAGATAATAAAACTTAGAGACAGAAAGGGAACTCAAAAGGTCATTCAGGGCCACTCAAGATCATCCCAATTAGTTTGGTACCAATTAAGTGCTAGGAATGGACCCTAAATGATTTATAGACAGTATTTTATTTAATATTCACCATAACCTAACCAGAGAGATGTTATATAGTCTCTGGAAAATTAACAAGCTATCAAAGAATGCATATATAAGGGGAGCTGGAGACAGAATTTCAATCTACCCTTTTCTGATTCTAAAATGCCAAGTCATTAGAAAGTGTCTCCTGCTGCTTTCTTTTTATAAGAACTCATTTTGCTTCAAATAGATTTTTTTAATCATTAGAGGGACAAGTTTTATTGTTTCAGGCCTGCACAGAATTTATAGCAGTAGCTAGAGTTCAGTTTCTCTGTTGGTCTTTTCATCAACTTCTCTCTCATTTCTGTGAATGGTGACAGAGAATTTAGAGTATTTATAGGTATACAGTATAATTGTATTTGGGAAACCCTTATGAAAACTGAAATTTCCTTAAAGGAAAAGGCTGTACCTCCATCTCCCAGATTTTGCCTAATGACAAGATCTGTGGCTGCCTGTGTGCTCTCCCTGAGAGCAAGTGCTGGCTCTTAGGATCCTGGTCCATGGTCCTAGCTTGGTACTTCCTTTATCTCTGATACCCTTGGCTGGTTCCTCTGCCACTTACTACCCCCTGGTAAAAAACCAGATCACTGGCTAAGAAGAAAATTATGTGACAAGCAACTATTCATTTAAAAATTGCTGTGCATATTTATACAAATTGTTCCAAATTATGAGCTACACAAGTTTTGCCCTTTGTATTTGCATTTTTAAGCCTGACTGTATCGAACTTTGAGGATATAAAATAGGCAGTGGTAACATTTCCATGTGAAGAAAGGTTTCTGAAGAACTTATATAAGTGAGCTTGAAGGGTAGGATTTCCTTATGTTTACTTACTAACAGGCTACAAATTTAAAGATGTAGCAAGTTAGCTTGGTGGGAGGAAGCATGCTAGAGAGATTGAAGGGTTTGAGTTATCCTTGACTATAAAAGTAAGAATCCTGAAGATAATTTTATGTAGGAATGAGGTAAAGAGAGGAAGGGAAGAGACATGACTCTGAGTCTGCTTGGATCTAGGCTTATCTATCCCACCTCGAGTCCTGAGGCCTGCCTGGAACTGAGTAATGGGTCACTGTGGCACACCTGGTTTGAGTTGATGAGGTCGAGGCAAGATGGCTCCTGCCCACTGCAGTCAGGGTGTGTCCCTCCTGGAGTTTCTTGCTCCCATTTTTTGTTGAGTCATAAGGTGCTGATTGGCTAACCCAAAATGTCATAGAAATGTCACAGATTCTGACTGGTCCATAAGGGTTATAAGCTGCAGGCACTCTCACTCTCTCTCACCCATTCCATTGGATCATCATTGAGAGGAGAGGTCTCTGAGAGCAGCTACCATGAGCAGACTTTGTGGATAACACTCAAGGAGCTGGAGTACCTATGAGTGTAAATCTCTGAATGGTCTCTCCGGAGGCTTCTCAGTGGCTGTGAGTGTAGTTCTCCAGGCAGAGCTGAGCTATCCACCACCATGGAGAGTGCCCTTGTGAGCTGTAACACTTCAGAGCTGTAACGATAAAGTTGAGAGCTGTTTCCAGAAGACCTCCCAGAGTGGTTCCTGACTCTGCCACATGCACCCAATCCTGAGGGTCCCCAGAGTGTGTGTGTGTATGTGGAGCTCCGAGTCCAGACATACTTGAGAGGAGCCCCATAATTTTAGGTCCTGGAAGAATGTTTGAAGGCACCAAGATGAGGTATGTGAAACATGATTTGAACTATAGTAGGTTCTACAGTTAAGTGATGCAATAGTTTTGGCTTCCAAAAAGTACAAATGGAGATAATGACAGCATAGGTAGGTTAAGTGCTACTCATTTGCACATTTGTTATAATTATATTACATGCCAATTGCCAGTGGGAAAAATACTGAGAGAAATACTCTACATGGAAAATCATGCAGTAATAATGCTGGTACTTTAGTTTTCCTGGAATAAATGGTTATTTCTTTTTAGGCTTATCAAACTGCCTTGTTGAATAGTCTGAACTGGGTGTATGGGGAGGGGCAACTAGCTTTAATCTTTCCTTTGATCCTGCCTTGATACATAATCTTCTAGTCTTACTTTTTTTCTCTTTTACTACATCCTAGGCAGAGTCGAGGGCTGGGATTTAGCTCAGTTGGTAGAGCACTGCGCTGCAGTCTCTGAGGTCTTAAGTTCAATTCCCAGTATGGCAAAAGTGGGAGAAGGGCATGGCAATCCACTCCCAAGGTAATCCCGAAACAGTCAGCCATTGAAAACCCCATGAGGGTCGCTATGAGTCAGATACCGACTCGACGGCACCTAACAACAACAGGCAGAGTCGGCATTCTGATTGATTTTAGTGTTTGAAAAACCTAGTAGTGCATGTCAGCTTTGGCCTCATGAAATCTTTAACCTCATCCTATATGACACTTTTCTATGGCTCAGGATGCTTGCACTGGAGACTGGGAGAACTTCAGTGCTCTTTCTTCTCCTTCTCAGCCCAGTTTCTTTGATGTATGGAAGCCAGAGAGGAAGGATGAAATCAATGGGGCTGAAAGTCTCTTCATCCACCTGGTATTACTGAGGTCCTCTTGGCCTGTCCAGGTGGCAGATGGAGGTACACTGGTAAATGTTTAACAACCGGTGCTCTGGAAAACATTGTTCTTATGTTGTTGTTAGGGGCCGTCGATTCGTTATCCAACTCACAGTGACCCTGATAGGGTTTTCAATGGCTGACTGTTTCGGGATTACCTTGGGAGTAGATTGCCAGGCCCCTCTCCCATTTTTGCGGTGCTGGGAATTGAACTTGGGACCTGAGAGACTGCAGTGCGGTGCTCTATCAACTGAGCTAAATCCCAGCCCCCTGGAAAACATTAGTATGTACATTATAGACTTTAGAAATAATACACATATATAATTTGACAACATATTTATTTGAAATTTTACTAATAAAAGATTTTACTGATTTAATAGATAAATAACCAAATACGCAATACTCTTTACTATAAATTCCATATAGCTAATTTATTCTTACAGAATATCTTAGATGATGTTTGCCAAACTCCTATCTATACACAACTTATATTTGGAATTGAAGAACAAGCATAGCTGTGGTGTGAATATTGGCTGACCTTTTAACTTATGTTGACAAGACAGACATGAAACAATGAAGATGTGTGTTGTAACTTCACTCATTCATCAATGACATGAATGAGTTATTTGGTGAATTGGATAATAATTTTGAACACTAGAAAAATTATTTTGTCAATTTTGGAGTCCTGGGTAGCAGCTATAAATATTTTTGATTTTTATCTGCATTATTAAGACTTTCTTTTAAGTCCAGGCCTGCAGCAATACCACTGGCATCCGATCCCATCACATCTCGGATGTTAAGCAGGGTGGGGCCTGGTTAGTACCTGGATGGGAGACCACCTGGGAACACCAGGTGCTGTAGGCTTGGGAGAAGGACCCGGAAACCCACTCCCCAAAAGCAATCAGCCATTGAAAACCCTATGATTGGAGGAGGGGGCAAGATGGTGGACAGAAAACACACACCTTCTGTCTCAGAATGAAGGGAAGCCTCTACTAGGGGTTTGGAACTTACATTGAATATATAGAAACAGTGATCATTTAGATTGGGAGATAGAGAATGAAACTGGACAAACACTGAAATCGAGGATTTGGCTTTCTTTGGAGGAGCTACACAGAGGTCAGCTGGGATTTAGCTCAGTTAGTAGAGAGCTGCTCTGCAGTCTCTGAGGTCCCGAGTTTGATTCCCAGCACTGCAAAATGGGAGAAGGATTCGGCAACCACCTCCCAAGGCAATCCTGAAACAGCCAGCCATTGAAAACCCTACGAGGGTCGCTATGAGTTGGACTCAACTCGATGGCACCTAACAACAACAACAACAGAGAGGTGAGTAGTGGGACCGCCATTCTGCCATTTCACCATCAAGCAGATGGCAGACAGAATCCCAGAGACTTGGAGGGGACTTTGCGCACATACCCACGGGGGCCAAACCCAACACGGAGTGCAACCTTGATATCACACTGTCACCCTGCCCACGGGACACAATCTACACGTTTCGGGTGAGTCTGTTTGAGGTGGCACACGGAATCACCATCCGTAGCGGCACACATCCCACAGCCTGAGACACTGGGCTGTTGTAGGACCCTCATGCAAGAAAATAGGGATCAGATCCACGAGAGTAGATAACACATATGACCTACCCTAGAAGCTAACCCTAGAAGATATAACTGACTTAAACAAGCCCATTACATACACAGAAATAGAAAAGGTACTTAAAAGTCTCCCAACAAAGAAGAGCCCAGGTCCTGATGGATTCACAGCAGAATTTTACCAAACTTTTAAAGAAGATATAATACCTGTCTTCCTCAAATTATTCCAAAAAATAGAAAAGGAGGGAACACTCCCAAATTCATTCTATGAAGCTACCATCACCCTGATTCCTAAACCAGGAAAAGATTCATCTAAGATAGAGAATTATAGACCCACCTCCCTTATGAACCTAGATGCAAAAATATTTAATAAAATTCTGGCAAACAGAATCCAGCAGCATATGAAAAAGATTATTCACCATGACCAAGTGGGATTTATACCACAGATGCAAGGCTGGTTTAACATACGGAAATCAATTAATGTAATCCAGCGTATCAAGAAACTGGCAAACAAAAACCATATGATCATCTCAATTGATGCTAAAAAGGCCTTTGATCAAGTGCAACACCTTTTCATGATAAAAACACTGGAGAAAATAGGTATAACAGGCAAATACCTTAATTTCATAAAAGCCATTTATGACAAACCTACAGCCAACATTATAATAAATGGACAAAAACTAAAACCATTTCCTCTTAGATCTGGAACAAGACAAGGATGTCCTCTCTCTCCTATTCTATTCAACATAGTAATTGAAGTTCTGGCCAGGGAAATCAGACGAGAGAAAGAAATCAAAGGGATACAGATTGGCAAGGAAGAGGTCAAATTATCATTATTTGCAGACGATATGATTTTATACTTGAAAGACCCCAAAACCTCAATCAAAAAACTTCTGGATCTAATTAACTCCTTCAGCAAAGTTGCAGGCTACAAAATTAACATACAAAAATCAATAGCCTTTCTTTATACCAATTCCAAACAAGAAGAGAAGGAAATTTCAGGAAAGATACCATTCATGATAACCCACCAGAAGATTAAATACC
>VMDO01039978.1:0-12278 GCA_007922755.1 Pedetes capensis
ACACATGGACTTCACCAGATGGAACATACAGGAATCAAACTGACTACATATGTGGAAAGAGATGATGGAAAAGCTCTGTACAAAATGTCAAAACAAGACCAGGTGCTGACTGTGGATCAGACCATCAACTTCTCATATGCAAGTTCAAACTGAAGCTGAAGAAAATTAGAACAAGTATACGAGAGCCACGGTATGACCTTGAGTCTATCCCACCTAAGTTCAGAGACCACCTCAAAATTAGGTTTAAGGCATTAGACACAAATGATAGGAGACAAGAAGAGTTGTGGCATGGCATAAAAGATATCATTCAAAAAGGAAGCAAAAAGTTCTTAAAAAGAAAAGAAAAAAAGACCAAATTACATGTCAAAAGAGACACTGGATCTTGCCCTCGAATGTGGAGCAGCTAAAGCAAAAAGAACACATGATGAAGTTAAGGAACTAAACAGAAGATTTCAGATGGCAGCTCGAGAAGACAAAAACAAATATTATAATGACATGTGCAATGAGCTGGAGGCAGAAAACCAAAAGGGAAGAACACGCTCTGTGTTTCTCAAGCTTAAGGAAGTGAAGAAAAAATTCAAGCCTCGAGTGGCAATAGTGAAAGTTTCTACATGGAAAATATTAATGATGCAGGAAACATCAAAAGAAGATGGGAAAAATACACAGAGTCATTATACAAGAAAGAATTGGTAGGTGACCAACCATTCCAAGAGGTTACATATGAAGAGGAACCAATGGTTTTGAAGGACAAATTGGAAGCTGCCTTGAAGGAACTGGTGAAATACAAGGCTCCAGGAATTGATGGGATACCAATAGAGATGTTTCAACAAACAGATGCAGCACTGGAGGTGTTAACATATTTGTGCAAACAGATTTGGAAAACAGCTACTTGGCCCACTGACTGGAAGAGATCCATATTTGTGCCTATTCCCAAAAAAGGGGATCCAACTGAATGTGCAAGCCATCAGACAATATCATTAATATCATACACAGGCAAAATTCTACTAAAGATCATTCAGAAGTGACTTCAGCAGTATATAGACAGGGAATTACCGGAAAATCAAGTGGGATTCAGAAGAGGGTGGGGAAACAGCGACATCATTGCTGATGTCAGGTGGATATTAGCTGAAAGCAGAGACTATCAGAAAGATGTCTGTCTATGTTTTATTGACTATGCAAAGGCATTTTATTGTGTGGATCATAACAAGTTATAGATAATACTTCAGAAAATGGGAATACCAGAACACCTAATTGTGCTCATGAGAAATCTGTACATGAACCAGGAGGTAGTTGTTCGAATAGAACAAGGAAACACTGAGTGTTTTAAAGTTGAAAAAGGTGTGTGTCAGGGCTGTATACTTTCACCCTATCTCTTCAATTTATACACTGAGCAAATAATCTGAGAAGCTGGACTTTATGAGGAAGAAGGAGGCATCAAGATTTGAGGAAGACTCATTAACAACCTGCATTATGCAGATGACACAACTCTCCTTGCTGAAAGTGAAGAGGATTTACAACATTTACTGATGAAGATCAAAGATCATAGCCTTCAATATGGGTTATAACTAAAAATCAACAAAACAAAAATCCTTACGACTGGGTCAGCATGCAACTTCACAATAAATGGAGAAAATACTGAGGTTGTCCAAGATTTTGCTTGCTTGGCTCTATAATCAATACCCATGGAAACAGCAGTCAAGAAATCAAAACATGCATTGCTCTAGGAAAAGCTGTGGCAAAAGATCTGTTTAAAGTATTTAAAAGCAAAGATGTCACATTGAAGACGAAGGTGCGTCTGACTCATGCCATGGTATTTTCAGTCGCATCATATGTTTGTGAAAGCTGGACATTGAACAAGGGAGACAGAAAAAGAATTGATGCTTTTGAATTGTGGTGCTGGAGACGTCTACTGAATATACCATGGACTGCCAAAAGAACCAACAAATCTGTTCCAGAAGAAGTGCAACCAGAGTGTTCCTTGGAAGCAAGAATGGCCAGACTGCATCTTACATATTTCGGACATGTACTCAGGAGAGGAGATCAATCCCTGGAGAAGGACATCATGTTTGGGAGAGTGGCAGGTCAACACAGAAGAGGAAAACCTTCCACCGGATGGATTGACACAGTGTCTGCAACAATGGGCTTAAACATAAATAAGATCGTTTGCCTGGCACAGATTCGGCAAGTGTTTCGATCTGCTGTACATAGGGTCGCTATGAATTGGAATTGGACTCGACGGCACCTAACAACAGCAACAATAGCACATTATACCATATATTGCTCACCTTGGACAAGATCAAAGCTCAAAAGTTGAACCATGGTCTCTACTGAAGTCATACTTCTCTCACACCATTCTAATGTCAAAAAGTTGAAATTGCAGTATTATATGTTGGTGACTATGTGCATAGTTGACTTTTGTTCAAAATAACTTTTATACTGAAGTGACATATTTTTGAGTAGCATACTTTACCCACATATAGTCAGTTTGTTTATATGTGTGTAAAGATAAATCAAATTTAACAAAGTAGCAATTATAAAATGTTAATAATGATTTTACTAAGCTTACACCAATTAAAAAAATGAGAAACTATTTGAATTCCAAGTATTAGAGCCACCATATTTAAATTCCTCTGAGGATTCTTTAACTTGTAGTTAATTATGCATGTTAATATTTCCTAGATAATACTTCTCCTTAAAATGATGGAAATATTGCTTCTGAATTCTAATGGAGTGTGCCCCAGACAGAAATATATTTTGAAACATTTCATTCCTTCCACCCTGTATTTGGATCATCCCCCATACACAATATGACTCTTACCCCAGTTTTGATAAAACCTGAAAATAAATCAATTTTTCTATTTCTATGGAGTTTATGCTACTTTCTCTCAATATCGGTTAGTATTTGAACCCAGAGACAGGCCTCATTGCACGCCAAGGAGTGGTATCTTATAACAAACACTTCTAGGGACAATCTCTCTCTAAGGAGATGTGCAACAACTATTCTATATTTTTACTAGCCCTTTAGTTAGTAGCCTGTGAGATCTCTTCCAAGACCCAAATATAGGTTTCCATATCTTTCCTTGTTGAAACCCATTTCAGCAAGAATTCTGCCAAATCAGTTTAGTAAAGATCTACATGTGGTATCTCACCACCTTTAGTAATAATTATATCAAGTCAGTTTAACCAGAAATATCTTTCTGTGATGTGTCCTTTTACAAATTTTCTGTGTGCTTACCCTCACACAGCTCCTTGGATATAAATTCTTTTTGTTCTCTTTGTCGCCAATACCAATGTTGAAGAAAATTTAAATCAAAACTTAAGGTGTTATAATGTTCGCTTAAAATGTAATTACTAGAAGTTAATGTTCCTTGTTTAAAACTTATACATTCCATTCTGTAGGTCATCTGTCTCCTTGATTCTTATCTGCCTATCTCTGCCCTATAATCTGCTTCTTGATTTCTTACAATTGCTAAACACATTCTATTGTCTACTCTCCACTCTGATGGCCACTTCCTGATTTCAAACAACTGCTAAAGTCAGTCTATTGATTATACTCTCAACTCATAAGCCACTTCCAGATTTCTTGTATCATGTAGATGTTACCTGCCTATTTCTATGGTAACTAGCTTAACCCACCTACAGATGATCATATAGGTACTTCACAAGTGGTTCCAACTGACAACCCCACCTTGTAAACTATATAACCCCAGGAGAACTGGGTTTGGGGTCAGTCCTGACAGGACTCGTTTCTGTGGGCTGATCTTGCTTTAGCAATACATTTTTTATGTTATCCAACTCCTGAGTCTCTCGAAGTACTTTCAGTTTTCTCACCCTACATCATAATTGGTTCCCTGACCAGGAAAACTGAAATTAACTTCTGGCCACCTTGGCCATTGGCTAGGACCCTGTTGGAGTGGGTTTGGCCTCCTGTCTCCTCCAAGGGGAAGGCGTACCCCTGGGAGACTTTCCTTGGCACCCTCAGAGACTTGGAATACCTACTTGCTGCCAGCAGTTGGACCTAACCAAGAGCAGAGACAAAGGACAAGGGCATGGATGACTTGATGACTTGGTGACTTCAGACATGGTAGGACACCCCCAGGAAACTGAACCTAGAAACAATGGAATTTGGAATCTGTTTCTTTCTTGTCCTGCCCTTTGACATAAGCAGGGCCTGATCACCCATGACTGGAGATTATAGCAATCTCTTCTGGTTGGACACTGTTGTGAACCTGTCTATAGGGACCCAGAGTCTCATCTGTTGGACACAGACATGTGTTCATCTGTGGAGACATAAAAGTCCCATCTGTTTGTTGGACATTGACGTGTGTCCATCTGTGGAGACATAAAAGTCTCATCTGTTGGGCTCCAACATGTGTCCATCTGTGGAGACAAAATGTTTTGCCTGTTAGACTAGTCCATTTGCTTTCCAATCTAATTTCTGGGTGATCCCCTGGGAGGGAATGTATAAATTCTGAATGAGAGTGTGTAAATGATGAATGGTTGTGAATGGACAGTGTAAGCCATAGGTTATGTCTCAGATGGCCCCCAGGAGGGACCCTAGATGAGGATATTGTAAAGTCAGCCTGGATGACAGTACATTCTTTTCACATATGGAAATAGCTCAGTTGGAGATGGAATCTAGTGCTCTGGATATGCTGTTACCACCGAAGAGGTGCTTCCAGCCAGACCTCTTCCACCTGGATGGTCATCTCAGAAAGCCAAACTATGGACATTGATTCAAGCACTCAGGTGAGCCAAAGGGAAAAAGTCAACATGTACACTGACTCCAGCTATTACCATAGCCGAGATACGACCCTAGAGTCATCATTCCCCAGTTAAGAGAGACTGTCCTCAGCCTGAAAACAGCTGAACAAGGCAACCTGACCCAGCAGACCCTTTGAAGGCAACCTTACATACAGAGGTGATGCTCTCAAAGCTCTGCTTCTATGTCACCTCAGAAGTTGAGAGGTCAATGCATGGCTGAAGAAATTATAGGAGATAGCCCTGTCAAAAATTGGGACTCATGGATGGTTGCGCTGCTTTGTTTTCTGGAATTATTTAGCCAGAGAACCTCTCTTATAGCTCCAGGGGCATATACATTTAAGTTGGGAATTAGAATACCTAATGCACAGAGTCCTTGTGCTCTAGGAGATAATATTCAGTATAAGCCATCCCCACAAATGAAAAAGGGGCACTCAAATTGTGGGTAAGGATCTGTAGGTTTATGCATGTTTAGCCACTGCTGTTCTGTGGCTAATCAGATTTATATTTGTTTTTGGTATTGGTCTTGCTGCCACTACCCCTAGATTCATCACTCCTGAGTTAAGAGAGTCTGTCCTCAGCCTGAAAACAGCTGGATAAAGCAACATGACCCAGAAGACCCTCAGAAGGCAACCCTACAGAGATGATGCTCTCAAAGGCCTGCTCCTGACACTTCAGAAGCTGACAGGTCAACACATGGCTGAAGAAGTTATAGGAGATGGCGCTACTTCCATCCTTGAAAAGGAATGTACTCAGCATCAGTCAAAGCAGACATTTGGAAATCAGAACCGCTAGAATATGCCTTATGTGTTGCTGACAAGTAATCATGATCAGGTGGGCCTAGTTGGGTGGGCAGGTAGATAGCAGAGTTGAAAGGGCTTTTGCAGCAGAGAGGGTCAGCTGAGGATTTTCACACAGGAATGCCAGGGTACAGATGATCATGTAGGCAGTTTCTCAAAGTAGTTTCAGTTTTCTCATGCTACTTCACCAAGACCCATGCCAATGATCCTTAAACCTTTAGAAATATCACACCTTAAGTAAAATCTGCTTTACCATCTTTAACAAATGTCAAGAATTTTTTCTTTAATAGTAATAAGAGTTAACAGTTCCTAGTATAGGTCTTTACACTGAGTTGCTGAGGCTTTCTTTCTTTGATACGTCCAGAAGACCCAATAGAAACCCATAGCTTAAAATATAAGCATACACAAAAGGCATGAAGGAGATCATTTTTGACTGTAAGACTAAATGATTTGGGCTAGTTTATTATAATAATTTGGGGCTGGGATTTAGCTCAGTGGGTAGAGCACTGCACTGCAGTGTCTGAGGTCCCGAGTTCAATTCCCAGCGCCACAAAAATGGGAGAAGGTCCTGGCAATCCACTCCCAAAGCAATCCCGAAAACAGCCATTGAAAACCCTATGAGGGTCGCTATGAGTCGAATACCGACTTGACGGCACCTGACAACAACAACAATTATAATAATTAAAAGTATCAAAAGCAAGAAGAATGAAAACATCAAGTGTGGTATAGTAAATGAGTGAATAGCACTGCCTTTAATCATTTAAAAAGAACTTAGCCACTACTTTGAAGGGATTGAGCTGGGATTTGGCTCAGTTGGTAGAATGCTGCACTGCAGTCTCTGAAGTCCTGAGTTCAATTCCCAGCACCAAAAAATGGGAGAAGGGCCTGGCAATCCACTCCCAAGGCAATCCCGAAAGAGTCTGCCATTGAAAACCCTATGAGGGTCGCTATGAGTGGGATACCGACTCAACGGCAACTAAGAACAACAACAATTGAAGGGATTACATGTGTTACCAGAGAAGCAGGTTGGGGCATTATTGGCTTTACTGGTGAAATGCAGTAACAACCTGTTTTTCTGTTCAGTGTTAAAAAGAATTTAGATTCACTCAGAAATTAAATAAAGCATCATATACAATGTTTACTCTGAAATATAGTTGACATTCAAGAAGTGAAGGTGGATAACAGTAGAGAGTAATTACCTAAATTCAAGGTCAAATGTGACTTTCGTAGTGCAATTTCGTCTTAGGAGGAGGGCAGAAATACATTAAGTTTGTGGTCATTGTTTTCTAAAATGGGTTAATGGAATTGCCTAGTACATTTAAAAGAATGTGTCCATAAATAGATGTCTTAGGATGTTGAGAATTCATGCAGCTATTGATTTCAAAGCCTGCAGCCATAGCCCTGTGGCATCCGATCCCGTCAGATCTCGGAAGCTAAGCAGGGTCGGGCCTGGTTAGTACCTGGATGGGAGACCGCCTGGGAACACCAGGTGCTGCAGGCTTGGGAGAAGGACCTGGCAACCCCCTCCCAAAAATCAATCTGCCATTGAAAACCCTATGAACAGCAGAGAAGCACTGACAATAGTGTTTCCCCTGTGGTACAGAGGGTCGCTATGAGTCGGATACCAACTCGACGGCACCTAACAACAACAACATTGATTTCAATTAGGGTGTGGAGTCCATTGGAATCCAATGTGCTAAGATGTTCATCTCATACATTTTTTTATGAACGAGGGCTGAATTCAGGAGCTATTTTTAATCCCATTTTTCTTCTTTTGAGCTAAAACATGTAAATTTGTATTTTGCACATAATTTAATTATATCTATTAGACTTTTTGATGCTCCCATTATTTCTACTCATAAATTTCTTGCTCCAGATTTGAGTCAGCTATTTTTTACAAAGAACTTTAGTGCCTTCTAATGGAAAAAGGTGTGTTATTTAAAGTACACATATATGACACTTGGTGTGCTAATTAATATAAGATTTTCTTTACTTTTGAGTCCTATTAAATAATACAGAATAAAATCTACATAAACAAAACATTTGTTATTCAAATTAACATTAGAAGGTGGGCGAAGTTGCTCATGCCTTTCATCCCAGGAAATTGTGAGCCAGGAGGACTGCAAGTTTGGGAACAGAGGCAGTCTGTACAATTTAGTGAGACCCTGTCTCAAAAAGTAAAATATGGGCTGGGAGTGCAGCTCAGTGTAAAGCTCTTGGAAAGCACACAGACGCTAGGCCCTGGGTTCAACCCCCAGGACTGCAAAAAATAAAAATAAAATAATAATATTAGAGGGATGGGAATGTGACTCAGTTTAGAGCACTCACATGGCATGTGTGAGATTCTAGGTTCTGTCACCAGCACTGATTAACTGACTATATATATATATATATATATATATATATATATATGCGCAGCTGTAGCCCTGTTGCATCTGATCCTGTCAGATCTCAGAAGTTAAGCAGAGTCTGGTCTGGTCAGTACTTGGATGGGAGACTGCCTGGGAACACCAGGTGCTGTAGGCTTGAGAGACAGACCCGGCAAACCACTCCCAAAAATCAATCCGCCATTGAAAACCCTATAAACAGCAGAGAAGCACTGACAATAGTGTTTCTCCTGTTGTACAGAGGGTCGCTATGAGTGGGATACAGACTCAATGGCACCTAACAACAACAACAAATATATATATATATATATTTAGTTCTTGGTGCTCTAGTTGTAGTGCTTTGCTCTTATGTTGAAAATGCTGCTAGGTGCCATCAAGTTGGGTCCAAATCTTAGCAATCCTATGTACAATAGAACAAAACACTCCCAGATTCTGTGCCAAGCACACAATCTTTTAATATTTAAGTCCATGTTTGCAGCCGTTGTGCCAAAGCAACTAGTGGAGAATCTTCCTTTATTTCATTGACCTGACATTTTCTCAAACATGATGTCCTTCTCCAGGGATTTGTCTGTCCTGACAATGTGTCTAAATTATGTCCGATGCAGTGTAGCCATCCTTGCTTCCAAGGAGCAATCTGGTTGCACTTCTTGTAGGGCAAATCTGTTCATTCTTGAGGCAATCCATGGTATATTCAATATTTGTCTCCAGCACCATAATTCAAAAGCATCAGTTGTTCTTCTGTCTACCTTATTCAATGTTGAACATTCACAACCACATGATGTGACTGAAAATACCATGGAAATTATTAAATTATATCATTAATATCACATGCAAGTAAAATTTTACTAAAGGTCATTCAAAAGTGACTTTAGTAGTATATAGACAAGGAACTGCCAGAAAATCAAGCCAGATTCAGAAGAGGACATGAAACCAGGGACATAATTGCTGTATATTAGCTGAATGTATATTAGCTGATGTATATTAGCTGAATGCAGAGAATACCAGAAAGATGTTATCTAGATTTTTTTGTATTAGGCAAAGTATCTGAGTGTGTGGATCATAACAAATAATGGATAACATTGTGAAGAATTGGAATATTAGGGCACTTAACTGTATGCATGAGGAATCTTTACACAGACCAGGAGGAAGTCCTTCAAACAGAACAGAGAAACATTGCCTGGTTTAAAGTCAAGAAAGGTATTTGTCAGGTCTATATCTTTTCACCATACCTCTTTAATCTCTATGTTGAGGAAATAATCCTAGAAGTTGGAGTTTATGAAGAAAAATGCAGCATCATGTTTGGAGGGAGACTCATTTACACCCTGTGTTATGCAGATGACACAACTCTGCTTGCTGAAAGTGAAGAGGATTTGAAACATTTACTGATGAAGATCAAAAAACACAACCTTCAGTATGTATTGCAATTCATCATCAACAAAACAAAAACTCTTACACCTGGTCAGTAAGCAGTTTTATGGTAAATGGAGAAAAGATAGGGGTTGTCCAAGTTTTGCATTGCTTGGTTCTATAATCAACACCCACAGAAGCAGCAGTTAAGAAATCAAATGACAAATTGCATTGGGGAAAGCTGTTGCAATAAACCCCCTTTGAAATGTTGAAAATTAAAGATGTCACATTGAAGACGATGTTACACCTGACTCATGCCGTAGTATTTTCAATCCCTTCATAGTGTCATGAAATCTGGACATTGAGCAAGGGAGGTAAGAGAAGAATTGATGCTTTTGACTTATGGTGCTGGAGATGAATATTGAATATATTATGGACTGCCAAAAGAACCAACATATCTGTCCTAGAAGTACAAACAGAGTGCTGCTTGGAACAAGGATGGCTGGACTATGTCTTAAGTATTTTGAGTATATAATCAGGAGGGACCATTCCCTGGAGAAGGACATCATGTTTTGGAAAATGGCTGGTCAGTGAATAAAAAGGAAGACCCTTCAAGTAGGTAGATTGGTACAGTGTCTACAACAATGGGCTTAAACATAAAAAAAAAAACCTGTGCCTGGCACAGATTCAAAGAGTGTTTTGTTCTGTTGCATATAGGGTCCCTATAAATCAGATCCCACTCAGTAGCAGTTAACAACAACAAAATATATTTTATATATGGATATATACAGTTTCAATTATATATATGCATATGTCTGTGTGTATAATATATATACACACATACAGAGAGAGAGAGAGAGGGAGAGAGAGAGAGAGGGAGAGAGATTGAGAGAGAGAGACATATAGGTGCATGTATATTACTATAGATAAGGGGTTAGACAAATCTCCAGTAAAAAATTCAAATACTTTTTGTAGGTTGTCTGTTCTCTAGGGATGAGAACATGATTTTCAGATGCTTAAGTGTGCAATACCCATTATGACTTCCAAATAGTGTAATTGGAAAAGGAGAAGAAAGAATAATTTCACAGTCAAAAAAGTTGACAAGCACTACATAGGCCTGATAACTAAAGCCAACACTGATAGCAATAAGTCTTCTTGATACTATGTAAACTTTATATGACATGATGAAAATAGTAGTTCATCTCCATTGTCTTTCTTATAAGAACGTATAAGTCCACTTTAATTGTAAAGAAACATCAGACCTATCATAGTTGAAGGGAATGTGACAAAATGCATCACCAATATTCCCCAAGACTGTTAAAGTCATCAAAAAAGGCAAGTTTGAGAAATTGTCACAGTAAAGAGATATTTAAGGAAATATGCCCACTAAATGTAGTCTCATATTTAGGATTGGATTCTGCAACATAAGGACATTAGGAACAAACTGAGGATTTAAAATCAAAGTATTGGGATTCAGAGAAATATACTCCCAAATATGATTTTTTGGAGTGCTGGGTAATTTGATATAAAGAAAATTAAAAGGCTTAGAACCTACTTCAGAACCATGGTCTCTCTGATCTTCTCTTATTTCTCCTATTCCCATCAGAGGGAGAGGCTTTCTGCAAATTTCTCCTTATCTGACCAGATCTTCCAGAAGGAAAACAACTGTCTTCAGCTTTCTTACAGGAATTTCATTAAACACAGTGAAATAAATTCATATTGTAAAGATGGATTTAGAGATTACAATTCCTCAAGAAATGTCCATGCTGTAGTTGAAGATGAGTCACCCAGAGGAACCCTGGGGCCAGAAGAAAGACTCATCTCCCAGAAGAAAGATTACCTATATATGTGTATTTCATCTTTTGTTTTGGGATTTTGTTTCATCTTTTCTATAAATTAGGGACAAGTTATTAACAAAGCGGAGAAAGGTGGGAATATCTCTCTCCCCGTTCTGGCTAAAATTATAAAAAAAACTTCATTTTCCATGTGTTTATATTTTATATTTTTTTCTCTTAATGTGGGCAAGTGTTCAAACCAAGAGCTAGACCTGTGGCAAAGGGTTCTTTTTTATTAGAAATTTTTAATGTACATCATAATGTGATTCATTTTGACATGCTTTTCATTGTGACAATTTTCATATATGCAATTAGATAAGCATTATTCATATAGGTTACCCCTTACCCTCCTCTATGTTTCCCCCCTCCCCCCTTCCCATCTATGTTTCCCATCCAAGTCTTCTCTATCTTTTACTATGTAGTATTTTTCTATATGTTCTTGGGTTCCATTTCTGTTTAAGATAGAAACTTTTCCTGTAGTGGTCTTTGTTTCTATCTTGTTAGAACAATTACATGCGATTTCTAGTCCATTTATATTGACCTCATTCTTATCTTCCCTCCCCCACTTTTATTATGATCTGACCTTTGAGTAGGATTTTTCCTTCTTGTAATTTTGAGTTAGCTCCCTCATATGAGTGAGAACATGTGTTGTTTCTCTTTCTGAGCTTGTGTTCGTTCACTTAAAATAATTTTCTCTAATTCCATCCATTTTGCTGCGAATGACCCTATTTCATTTCTCTTGATTGCTGAATAGTATTCCATTGTGTATATATATCATAGATTTTATCCATTCTTCTGTTGAAGGGCACTTTGGTTGATTCCATATCTTTGCTATTGTGAAAAGCGCTGCATTGAACATGGAGATGCAGGTGTCTCTGTGGTATGATGACCCATCTCCCTTTGGGTAAATTCCCAATAGTGTTATAGCTGGGTCATATGGGAGATCTATTTTTAGTTTTTTGAGGTACCTCCATATTGATTTCCATAGTGGTTGCACCAATTTACAGCTCCACCAACAATGTAAAAGTGTTCTCTTTTCCCCCCGCAACCTCGCCAGCATTTGTTGTTGTTTGTTTTATTGATCTTGGCCATTCTTACTGGTGTAAGGTGAAATCTCAGCGTTGTTTTGATTTGCATTTCCCTAATGG
>VMDO01039979.1:0-12276 GCA_007922755.1 Pedetes capensis
GGTTAGGGTTTCCCATAGGGTTAGTGTTAGGGGTAGGGTTAGGGTTTTGCCTAGGGTTAGGTTTAGGGTTTGTGTTAGGGTTTGAGTCAGGTTTAGGGTTAGTTAGGGTTATGGTTTCGCCTAAGTTTAGGGTTAGGGTTTTTCCTAGCATTAGGGTTAGGTTTAGTTTTAGGGTTTTGGCTAGGGTTAGATTTGGTTCAGCATAACAGCTAGGGATAGGGTTAGGTTTAGGATTTTGCCTACTGTTAGGGTTAGGGTTAGGGTTAGTTTTTCACCTAGTGTTAGGGTTAGGGTGAGGGTTAGTGTAAGTGGAATTTTAGTGTTAGGGTTAGGGTTAGGGCTATGTTTTTGGCTAGGGGTAGGCTTAGTTTTAGGGTTAGGATTTCACCTAAGTAAGGGAGAGTGTTAGTGTTAGGGTTCTTTCTTGGATTACGGTTATGTTAAGGCATTCAGCTAGGGTTACGGTTAGTATTATGGTTAGGGTTTCTCCTAGTGTAAGTAGTACAGTTAGGGTTAGGGTTAGGTTTAGTGTATGGTTTCGCCTACAGTGAAGGTTAGGGTTATGCTTAGGGTTAGGGTTAGGGTTAGGGATATGTTTAGGGTTTTGCCTAGGGTTTTGGTAAGGTGTAGTGTGAGGGTTTCAGCTAGGGATAGGGTTAAGGTAGGGCTTAGGGTTTCAGCTAGGTTTTGGGTTCGGGTTATGGTTACAGATTTGCCTAGGGCAAGAGTGAGAGTTACGGTAGGGTTTCACCCAGGGTTAGGGTTAGGGTTAGGGATATGTTTTCTCCTAGGTTTACAGTTTGGGTTAATTTTAGGGTTTTGCCTAGTGTTAGGGTTAGAGTTAGGGTTAGGGTTTTGCCTAGGTTTAGGGTTAGAGTTAGGTTTAGGTTTTCACCTAGGGTTAGTTTTAGGGTTAGGGTTTGGTTTTGGCTAGGGTTAGGGTAGGTTTAGTGTTAGGTTTTAACCTAAGGTTAGAGTTAGGGTTAGGGTTTTGCCTAGGTTTAGGGTTAGAGTTAGGGTTAGGTTTTCAACTAGGGTTAATTTTAGGGTTAGTGTTAGGTTTTTGTCTAGGGTTAGGGTAGGTTTAGGGTTAGGATTAAGCCTAAAGTTAGAGTTAGGGTTAGGGTTAGGGTTAAGCTTAGGGTTTCCCATAGGGTTAGTTTTAGGGGGAGGGTTAGGGTTTTGCCTAGGGTTAGGGTTAGGTTTAGTGTTAGGGTTTTGGCTAGGGTTAGATTTGGTTCAGAATTACAGCTAGGGTTAGGGTTAGGTTTAGGGTTTTGCCTACTGTTAGGGTTAGGGTTAGTGTTAGTTTTTCACCTAGGGTTAGGGTTAGGGTTAGGGTTAGGGTAAGTATTAGGGTTAGTGTTAGGGTTAGGGCTATGTTTTTGGCTAGGGGTAGGATTTCACCGAAGTTAAGGGAGAGGGTTAGTGCTAGGGTTTCTGCTTGGGTTAGGGTTATGTTAAGGCATTCAGCTAGGGTTACGGTTAGGATTATGGTTAGGGTTTCTCCTAGTGTAAGTAGTACAGTTAGGGTTAGGGTTAGGTTTAGTGTATGGTTTCGCCTAGAGTGAAGGTTAGTGTTATGCTTAGGGTTAGGGATAGGGTTAGGGTTTTGCCTAGGGTTTTGGTAAGGTTTAGGGTTAGGGTTTCAGCTAGGGTTAGTGTTAGGGTAGGGTTTAGTGTTTCAGCTAGGTTTTGAGTTCGGGTTAGGGTTACAAATTGTCCTAGGGCAAGAGTGAGAGTTAGGGTTAGGGTTTCACTCAGGGTTAGGTATAGGGTTAGTGTTATGTTTTCTCCTAGTTTTACAGTTTGGGTTAATATTAGCGCTTTGCGTAAGGTTAGGGTTAGAGTTAGGGTTAGGGTTTTGCCTAGGTTTAGGGGTAGAGTTAGGGTTAGCTTTTCACCTAGGGTTAGTTTTATGGTTAGGGTTAGGTTTTTGGCTAGGGTTAGGGTAGGTTTAGCGTTAGGTTTTAGCCTAAGGTTAGAGTTAGGGTTTGGGTTAGGGATAACGTTAGTGTTTCCCATAGGGTTATTGTTAGGGGTAGGGTTAGGGTTATGCCTAGGGTTAGGGTTAGGGTTAGGGTTAGGGTTTGATGTAGGTTTAGGATTAGTGTTAGGGTTATGGTTTCGCCTACGTTTAGGGTTAGGGTTTTTCCTAGGATTAGGGTGAGGTTTAGTGTTAGGGTTTTGGCTAGAGATAGATTTGCTTCAGCATTACAGCTAGGGATAGGGTTAGGTTTAGGGTTTTGCCTACTGTTAGGGTTAGGGTTAGGGTTAGTTTTTCACCTAGGGTTAGGGTTCGGGTTAGGGTTAGGGTAAGTGGTAGGGTTAGTGTTAGGGTTAGGGTTAGGGCTATGTTTTTGGCTAGGGGTAGGCTTAGGTTTAGGGTTAGGATTTCACCTAAGTTAAGGGAGAGGGTTAGTGCTAGGGTTCCTGCTTGGGTTAGGGTTATGTTAAGGCATTCAGCTAGGGTTACGTTTAGGATTATGGTTAGGGTTTCTCCTAGTGTAAGTAGTACAGTTAGGGTTTGGGTTAGTTTTAGTGTATGGTTTCGCCTAGAGTGAAGGTTAGGGTTATGCTTAGGGTTAGGGTTAGGGTTACGGTTATGATTAGGGTTTTGCCTAGGTTTTGGTAAGGTTTAGGGTTAGGGTATCAGCTAGGGTTAGGGTTACTGTAGGGTTTAGGGTTTCAGCTAGGTTTTCGGTTCGGGTTAGGTTTACAGATTTGCCAAGGGCAAGAGTGAGAGTTACGGTTAGGGTTTCACCCAGGGTTAGGGTTAGGTTTAGGGTTATGTTTTCTCCTAGGTTTACAGTTTGGGTTAATTTTAGGGTTTTGCCTAGAGTTAGGGTTAGACTTAGGGTTAGGTTTTGCCTATGTTAAGGGTTAGAGTTAGGGTTAGGTTTTCACCTAGGGTTAGTTTTACGGTTAGGGTTACGTTTTTGGCTAGGGTTAGGGTAGGTTTAGGGTTAGGTTTTAGCCTAAGGTTAGAGTTAGGGTTAGGGTTAGGGTTAAGGTTAGGGTTTCCCATAGGGTTAGTGTTAGGGGTAGGGTTAGGGTTTTGCCTAGGGTTAGGTTTAGGGTTAGGGTTAGGGTTATGGTTTGAGGTAGGTTTAGGTTTAGTGTTATGGTTTTGGTTTCGCCTACGTTTAGGGTTAGGTTTTTTCCTAGGATTAGGGTTAGGTTTAGTGTTAGGGTTTTGGCTAGGGTTAGATTTGGTTCAGCATTACAGCTAGGGTTAGGGTTAGGTTTAGGGTTTTGCCTAATGTTAGGGTGGGTTGGGATTAGTTTTTCACCTAGGGGTAGGTTTAGGGTTAGGGTTAGGTTTTTGGCTAGGGTTAGGATAGGTTTAGTCTTAGGTATTAGCCTAAGGTTAGAGTTAGGGTTAGGGTTAGGGTTAAGGTTAGGGTTTCCCATAGAGTTAGTGTTAGGGTTAGGGTTATGGTTTTGCCTACGGTTAGGGATAGGGTTAGGGTTAGGGTTTGAGGTACGTTTAGGGTTAGTGTTAGGGTTATGGTTTCGCCTACGTTTAGGGTTAGGGTTTTTCCTAGGATTAGGGTTAGGTTTAGTGTTAGTGTTTTGGCTGGGGTTAGATTTGGTTCAGCATTACAGCTAGGGTTAGGGTTAGGTTTAGGTTTTGCCTACTGTTAGGTTTAGGGTTAGGGTTAGTTTTTCACCTAGGGTTAGGGTTAGGGTTAGGGATAGGGCAAGTGTTAGGGTTAGTGTTAGGGTTAGGGCTATGTTTTTGGCTAGGGGTAGGCTTAGGTTTAGGGTTAGGATTTCACCTTAGTTAAGGGAGAGGGTTAGTGCTAGGGTTTCTGCTTGGGTTAGGGTTATGTTAAGGCATTCAGCTAGGGTTAGGGTTAGGATTATGGTTAGGGTTTCTCCTAGTGTATGTATTACAGTTAGGGTTAGGGTTAGGGTTAGTGTATGGTTTCGCCTATAGTGATGGTTAGGTTTATGGTTAGGGTTAGGGTTAGGGTTAGGGTTATGGTTAGGGTTTTGTCTAGTGTTTTGGTAAGGTTTAGTGTTAGGGTTTCAGCCAGGGTTAGGGTTAGGGTAGGGTTTAGGGTTTCAGGTAGGTTTTGGGTTCGGGTTAGGGTTACAGATTTGCCTAGGACAAGAGTTGGAGTTACGGTTAGGGTTTCACCCAGTGTTAGGTTTAGGGTTAGGGTTATGTTTTCTCCTAGGTTTACAGTTTGGGTTAATTTTAGGGTTTTGCCTAGGGTTAGGGTTAGAGTTAGGGTTAGGGTTTTGCCTAGGGTTAGGGTTAGGGTTAAGGTTAGGGTTTGAGTTAGGGTTAGGGTTAGTGTTAGGGTTATGGTTTCGCCTACCTTTAGGGTTAGGGTTTTTCCTGGGATTAGGGTGAGTTTTAGTGTTAGGGTTTTGGCTAGGGTTAGATTTGGTTCAGCATTACAGCTAGGGTTAGGTCTAGGTTTTGGGTTTTGCCGACTGTTAGGGTTAGGGTTAGGGTTAGGTTTTCACCTAGGGTTAGGATTAGGGTTAGGGTTAGGGTAAGTGTTAATGTTAGTGATAGGATTAGGGCTAAGATTTTGGCTAGGGGTAGGCTTAGGTTTAGGGTTATGATTTCACCTAAGTAAAGGGAGAGTTTTAGTGCTAGGGTTTCTGCATGGGTTAGGGTTATGTTAAGGCATTCAGCTAGGTTTATGGTTAGGATTATCGTTAGGGTTTCTCCTAGTGTAAGTAGTACAGTTAGGTTTGAGTTAGGTTAAGTGTATGGTTTCGCCTAGAGTGAAGGTTAGGGTTATGCTAAGGGTTAGGTTTAGGGTTAGGGATAGGGTTAGGGTTTTGCCTAGGGTTTTGGTAAGGTTTAGGGTTAGGGATTCAGTTAGGGTTAGGGTTAGGGTAGGGTTTAGGGTTTCAGGTAGGTTTTGGGTTCGGGTTAATTTTACAGATTTGCCTAGGGCAAGAGTGAGAGTTACGGTTAGGGTTTCACCTAGGGGTAGGTTTAGGGTTAGGGTTATGTTTTCACCTAGGTTTACAGTTTGGGTTATTTTTAGGGATTTGCCTAGGGTTAAGGTTAGAGTTAGGGTTAGGGTTCTGCCTAGGTTTAGGGTTAGACTTAGGGTTAGGTTTTCAACTAGGGTTAATTTTAGGGTTAGGGTTAGGTTTTTGGCTAGGGTTAGGGTAGGTTTAGGGTTAGGTTTTAGCCTAAAGTTAGAGTTAGGGTTAGGGTTAGGGTTAAGGTGAGGGTTTCCCATAGGGTTAGTGTTAGGGGGAGGGTTAGGGTTTTGCCTAGGGTTAGGGTTAGGTTTAGTGTTAGGGGTTTGGCTAGAGTTAGATTTGGTTCAGCATTACGGCTGGGTTTGGGTTAGGTTTAGCGTTTTGCCTACTGTGAGGGTTAGGGTTAGGGTTAGTTTTTCACCTAGGGTTAGGGTTAAGGATAGGGTTAGGGTAAGTGTTTGGGTTAGTGTTAGGGTTAAGGCTATGTTTTTGGCTAGGTGTTGGCTTAGTTATAGGTTGAGGATTTCACCTAAGTTAAGGGAGAGGTTTAGTGCTAGGGTTTCTGCTTGGGTAAGGGTTAGGTTAAGGCATTCAGCTAGGGTTACGGTTAGGATTATGGTTAGGGTTTCTCCTAGTTTAAGTAGTACAGTTAGGGTTAGGGTTAGCATTAGTGTATGGTTTCGCCTAGAGTGAAGGTTAGGGTTATGCTTAGGGTTAGGGTTAGGGTTAGGGATTTGCCTAGGGTTTTGGTAAGATTTAGGGTTAGGGTTTCAGCTAGGGTTAGGGTTAGGTTAGGGTTTAGTGTTTCAGCTAGATTTCGGGTTCGGGTTAGGGTTACAGATTTGCCTAGGGCAAGAGTGAGAGTTAGGGTTAGGGTTTAACTCAGGGTTAGGTGTAGGGTTAGTGTTATGTTTTTTCCTAGGTTTACAGTTTGGGTTAATATTAGTGTTTTGCGTAGGGTTAGGATTAGAGTTAGGTTTAGGGTTTTGCCTAGGTTTAGGGTTAGAGTTAGGGTTAGCTTTTCACTTAGGGTTAGTTATAGGGTTAGGGTTAGGTTTTAGCCTAAGGTTAGAGTTAGGGTTTGGGTTAGGGTTAACGTTAGGGTTTCCCATAGGGTTAGTGTTAGGGGTAGGGTTAGGGTTATGCCTAGGGTTAGGGTTAGGGTTAGGTTTAGGATTTGAGGTAGGTTTATGGTTAGTGTTAGGGTTAAGATTTCGCCTACGTTTAGGGTTACGGTTTTTCCTAGGATTAGGGTTAGGTTTACTGTTAGGGTTTTGGCTAGGGATAGATTTGCTTCAGCATTACAGCTAGGGATAGGGTTAGGTTTAGGTTTTTGCCTACTGTTAGGGTTAGGGTTAAGGTTAGTTTTTCACCTAGGGTTAGGGTTACGGTTATGGTTAGGGTAAATGTTAGGGTTAGTGTTAGGGTTAGGGCTATGTTTTTGGCTAGGGGTAGGCTTAGGTTCGGGGTTGGGATTTCACCTATTTTAAGGGAGAGTGTTAGTGTTAGGGTTTCTGCTTGGGTTAGGGTTATGTTAAGGCATTCAGCTAGGGTTACGGTTAGGATTATGGTTAGGCTTTCTCCTAGTGTAAGTACTACAGTTAGTGTTAGGGTTATGTTTAGTGTATGGTTTCGCCTAGAGTGAAGGTTAGGGTTATGCTTAGGGTTAGGATTAGGTTTAGGGTTACGGTTAGGGTTTTGCCTAGGGTTTTGGTAAGGTTTAGGGTTAGGATTTCAGCTACGGTTAGGGTTAGGGTAGGGTTTAGGGTTTCAGCTAGGTTTTGGGTTCGGATTAGGGTTACAGATTTTCGTAGGGCAAGAGTGAGAGTTACGGTTAGGGTTTCACCCAGGGTTAGGGTTAGGGTTAGGGTTAGGGTTTTGCCTAGGTTTAGGGTTAGATTTAGGTTTAGGTTTTCACCTAGGGTTAGTTTTAGGGTTAGGGTTAAGTTTTTGGCTAGGTTTAGGTTAGGTTTAGGGTTAGGGTTTTAGCCTAAGGTTAGAGTTATGTTTAGGGTTAGGGTTAAGGTTAGGGTTTCCCATAGGGTTAGTGTTAGGGGTAGGGTTAGGGTTTTGCCTACGGTTAGGGTTAGGGTTAGGTTTTGAGGTAGGTTTAAGGTTAGTGTTAGGGTTATGATTTCGCCTACGTTTAGGGTTAGGGTTTTTCCTAGGATTAGGGTTAGGTTTAGTGTTAGGGTTTTGGCTAGGGATAGATTTGCTTCAGCATTACAGCTAGGGATAGGGTTAGGTTTAGGGTTTTGCCTACTGTTAGGATTAGGGTTAGGGTTAGTTTTTCACCTAGGGTTAGGTTTAGGGTAAGTGGTAGGGTTAGTGTTAGGGTTAGGGTTAGGGCTAGTTTTTGGCTAGGGGTAGGCTTAGGTTTAGGGTTAGGATTTCACCTAAGTTAAGGGAGAGTGTTAGTGCTAGGGTTCCTGCTTGGGTTAGGGTTATGTTAAGGCATTCAGCTAGGGTTACGTTTAGGATTATGGTTAGGGTTTCTCGTAGTGTAAGTAGTACAGTTAGGGTTAGGGTTAGTTTTAGTGTATGGTTTCGCCTAGAGTGAAGGTTAGGGTTATGCTTAGGGTTAGGATTAGGTTTGGGGTTTGGGTTTTGCCTAGGGTTTTGGTAAAGTTTAGGGTTATGGTTTCAGCTAGGGTTAGGTTTAGGGTAGGGTTTAGGGTTTCACCTAGGGTTTGGGTTCAGGTTAGGGTTACAGAATTGCCTAGGGCAAGAGTGAGAGTTACGGTTAGGGTTTCACCCAGGGGTAGGGATACGGTTAGGGTTATATTTTCTCCTAGGTTTACACTTTGGGTTATTTTTAGGGTTTTGCCTAGGGTTAGGGTTAGATTTAGGTTTAGGGTTTTGCCTAGGTTTAGGTTTAGAGTTAGGGTTAGGTTTTCACCTAGGGTTAGTTTTAGGGTTAGGGTTAGGATTTTGGCTAGGGTTAGGGTAGGTTTAGGGTTAGGTTTTAGCCTAAGGTTAGAATTAGGGTTAGGGTTAGGGTTAAGGTTAGGGTTTCTCATAGGGTTAGTGTTAGGGGTAGGTTTAGGGTTTTGCCTAGGGTTAGGGTTAGGTTTAGGGTCAGGGTTAGGGTTTGAGGTAGGTTTAGGGTTAGTGTTAGGGTTATGGTTTCGCCTACGTTTAGGGTTAGGGTTTTTCCTAGGATTAGGGTTAGGTTTAGTGTTAGGGTTTTGGCTAGGGTTAGATTTGATTCAGCATTACAGCTAGGGTTAGGGTTAGGTTTAGGGTTTTGCCTACTTTTAGGGTTAGGGTTAGTGTTAGTTTTTCACCTAGGGTTAGGGTTAGGGTTAGGGTTAGGGTATGTGTTAGGGTTAGTGTTAGGGTTAGGGCTATGTTTTTGGCTAGGAGTAGGCTTAGGTTTAGGGTTAGGATTTCACCTAACGTAAGGGAGAGGATTAGTGCTAGTGTTTCTGCTTGGGTTAGGTTTATGTTAAGGCATTCAGCTAGGGTTACGGTTAGGATTATGGTTAGGGTTTCTCCTAGTGCAAGTAGTACAGTTAGGGTTAATGTTAGGATTTTTGTATGGTGTCGCCTATAGTGATACTTAGGGTTATGCTTAGGGTTAGGGTTAGGGTTAGTGTTAGGGTTTTGCCTAGGGTTTTGTTAAGGTTTAGGGTTAGGGTTTCAGCTAGGGTTAGGGTTAGGGTAGGGTTTAGGGTTTCAGCTAGGTTTTGGGTTCTGGTTATGTTTACAGATTTGCCTAGGGCAAGACTGAGTGTTACGATTAGCGTTTCACCCAGGGTTAGGTTTAGGGTTAGGGTTATGTTTTCTCCTAGGTTTACAGTTTCGGGTAATTTTAGGGTTTTGCCTAGGGTTAGGGTTAGATTTAGGGTTAGGGTTTTGCCTAGGTTTAGGTTTAGAATTAGGGTTAGTTTTTCACCTAGGGTTAGTTTTAGGGTTAGGGTTAGTTTTTTGGCTAGGGTTAGGGTAGGTTTAGGGTTAGGTTTTAGCCTAAGGTTACAGTTAGGGTTTGGGTTAGGGCTAACGTTAGGGTTTCCCATAGGGTTAGTGTTAGGGGTAGGGTTAGGGTTATGCCTAGTGTTAGGGTTAGGGTTAGGGTTTCAGGTAGGTTTATGGTTAGTGTTAGGGTTATGATTTCGCCTACGTTTAGGGTTAGGGTTTTTCCTAGGATTAGGGTTAGGTTTAGTGTTAGGGTTTTGGCTAGGGATAGATTTGCTTCAGCATTACAGCTAGGGTTAGGGTTAGGTTTAGGGTTTTGCCTACTGTTAGGGTTAGGGTTAGGGTTAGTTTCTCACCTAGGGTTAGGGTTAGGGTTAAGGTTAGGGTTAGTGTTAGGGTTAGTGTTAGGATTAGGTCTATGTTTTTGGCTAGGGTTAGGCTTAGGTTTAAGGTTAGGATTTCACCTAAGTTAAGGGAGAGGGTTAGTGCTAGGGTTTCTGCTTGGGTTAGGGTTATGTTAAGGCATTCAGCTAGGGTGACGGTTAGGATTATGGTTAGGGTTTCTCCTAGTGTAAGTAGTATATTTAGGGTTAGGTTTAGTGTATTGTTTCGCCTAGAGTGAAGGTTAGGTTTATGGTTAGGTTTAGTGTTAGTGTTAGGGTTAGGTTTAGGGTTTTGCCTAGGGCTTTGTTAAGGTTTAGGGGTAGGGTTTCAGCTAGGTTTTGTGTTCGGTTTAGGGTTACAGATTAGCCTAGGGCAAGAGTGAGAGTTACGGTTAGGGTTTCACCCAAGTTTAGGGTTAGGGTGAGGGTTATGTTTTCTCCTAGGTTTACAGTTTGGGTTAATTTTAGGGTTTTGCCTAGGGTTACGTTTAGATTTAGGGTTAGGGTTTTGCCTAGCTTTAGGGTTAGAGTTAGGGTTAGATTTTCACCTAGGGTTAGTTTTAGGGTTAGGGTTAGGATTTTGGCTAGAGTTAGGTTAGGTTTAGGGTTAGGTTTTAGCCTAAGGTTAGAGTTAGGGTTATGGTTAGGGTTAAGTTTAGGTTTTCCCATAGGGTTAGTGTTAGGGGTAGGGTTAGGGTTTTGCCTAGGGTTAGGTTAGGGTTAGGGTTAGGGTTTGAGGTAGGTTTAGGGTTAGTGTTAGGGTTATGGTTTCGCCTACGTTTAGGGTTAGGGTTTTTCCTAGGATTAGGGTTAGGTTTAGTGTTAGGGTTTTGGCTAGGGTTAGATTTGGTTCAGCATTACAGCTAGGTTTAGGGTTAGGTTTAGGGTTTTGCCTACTCTTAGGGTTAGGGTTAGGGTTAGTTTTTCACCTAGGGTTAGGGTTAAGGATAGGGTTAGGGTAAGTGTTTGGGTTAATGTTAGGGTTAGGGCTATGTTTTTGGCTAGGGGTAGGCTTAGGTTTAGGGTTAGGATTTCACCTAAGTTAAGGGAGAGGGTTAGTGCTAGAGTTTCTCCTTGGGTTAGGGTTATGTTACGGCATTCAGCTAGGGTTGCGGTTAGGATTATGGTTAGGATTTCTCATAGTGTAAGTAGTACAGTTTGGGTTAGGTTTAGGGTTAGTGTATGGTTTCGCCTAGAGTGAAGGTTAGGGTTAGGGTTAGGTTTAGGGTTAGTGTTAGGGTTTTGCCTAGGGTTTTGGTAAGGTTTAGGGTTAGGGTTTCAGCTAGGGTTGGGTTAGGGTAGTGTTTAGTGTTTCAGCTAGGTTTTGGGTTCGGGTTAGGTTTACAGATTTGCCTAGGGCAAGAGTGAGAGTTACGGTTAGGGTTTCAACCAGGGTTAGTGTTAGGGTTAGGGTTATGTTTTCTCCTAGGTTTACAGTTTGGGTTAATTTCAGGGTATTGCCTAGGGTTAGGTTTAGATTTAGGCTTAGGTTTTGCCTAGGTTTAGAGTTAGAGTTAGGGTTAGGTTTTAACCTAGGGTTAGTTTTAGGTTTAGGGTTAGGTTTTTGGCTAGAGTTAGGGTAGGTTTAGGGTTAGGTTTTAGCCTAAGGTTAGAGTTAGGTTTAAGGTTAGGATTAAGGTTAGGGTTTCCGATAGGGTTAGTGTTAGGGGTAGGGTTAGGGTTTTGCCTAGGGTTAGAGTTAGAGTTAGGGTTAGGGTTAGGGTTTGAGGTAGGTTTAGGGTTAGGGTTAGGGTTATGGTTTCTCCTATGTTTAGGTTTAGGGTTTTTCCTAGGATTAGGGTTAGGTTTAGTGTTAGGGTTTTGTCTAGGGTTAGATTTGGTTCAGCATTACGGCTAGGGTTAGGGTTAGGTTTAGGGTTTTGCCTACTGTTAGGGTTAGGGTTAGGGTTAGTTTTCCACCTAGGGTTAGGGTTAAGGTTAGGGTTAAGGTAAGTGTTAGGGTTAGTGTTATGGTTAGGGGTATGTTTTTGGCGAGGTGTAAGCTTATGTTTATGGTTAGGATTTCACCTAAGTTAAGGGAGAGGGTAGTGCTAGGGTTTCTGCTTGGGTTAGGGTTATGTTAAGGCATTCAGCTATGTTTACGGTTTGGATTATGGTTAGGGTTTCTCCTAGTGTAAGTAGTACTGTTAGGGTTATGGTTAGGTTTAGTGTATGGTTTCGCCTAGAGTGAAGTTTAGGGTTATGCTTAGGGTTAGGGGTAGGGTTAGGGTTAGGGTTAGGTTATTGCCTAGGGTTTTGATAAGGTTTAGGTTTAGGGTTTCAGCTAGTGTTAGGGTTAGGTAGGGTTTAGGGTTTCAGCTAGTTTTTGGGTTCGGGTTAGGGCTACAGATTTGCCTAGGGCAAGAGTGAGAGTTACGGTTAGGGTTTCACCCAGGGTTAGGGTTAGGGTTAGGGTTATGTTTTCTCCTAGGTTTACAGTTTGGGTTAATTTTAGGGTTTTGCCTAGGGTTGGGTTAGAATTAGGGTTAGGGTTTTGCCTTGGTTTAGGGTTAGAGTTAGGGTTAGGTTTTCACCTAGGGTTAGTTTTAGGTTTAGGTTTAGGTTTTTGGCTAGGGTTAGGGTAGGTTTAGAGTTAGGTTTTAGCCTAAGGTTAGAGTTAGGGTTAGGGTTAGGGTTAAGGTTAGGGTTTCCCACAGGGTTGGTGTTAGGGGTAGGGTTAGGGTTTTGCCTAGGGTTAGGGTTAGGGTTACTTTTTCACCTAGGGTTAGGGTTAGGGTTAGGGTAAGTGGTAGGGTTAGTGTTAGTGTTAGGGTTAGGGCTATGTTTTTGGCTAGGGGTAGGCTTAGGTTTAGTGTTAGGATTTCACCTAAGTTAAGGGAGCGGGTTAGTGCTAGGGTTTCTGCTTGGGTTAGGGTTATGTTAAGGCATTCAGCTAGGGTTACGGTTAGGATTATGGTTAGGGTTTCTCCTAGTGTAAGTCGTACAGTTAGGGTTAGGGTTAAGTTTAGTGTATGGTTTCGCCTAGAGTTAAGGTTGGGGTTACGCTTAGGGT